>OY821521.1:201761890-201911890 GCA_963682025.1 Cordilura impudica
CATAAACAAAAATCTTTAAACAAAAACCCACTTGTTTGGAAAGAAATCGGAAAGTGTGAAGGCACACTTGCTCTTAATGTATTTGTTGGAAGCTAATGTAAAATTAAAACAACAATAAGAAGAAAATCATCATCAGCGATGATGCTGAGAACTAAACTTTTAGTGATGTTTAACTAGTGGAAACTTGTAATAGGAAGACAAAAGATGTTGAAAGACTTTTCAAAAGAAATATGGATTGTTTATTTCACCGAGGATTTGATAAAGGTCTTTACTTGGTGATTAATATATTTATTTAAATCACTGAATTGTAACAATTTCCAGTTTTGTTCTTAGGTGTTCATGAATGAAGGGACATTTCGATCTTGTCGGATTTTATGGACGAATTTTATTTGTCAGAAATGCAAATAAATTTACTGAAGTGTATCAGTATTACCAGGAGTTCATGAAATCCATAAAACTATTTAAAATTATTTTTTAGCTTTTAGCTAAGTTATTTACCACTTGAGTGCATACTGTGGGAATTCTTGCGTTCATTTTACCATAAACAATGAATGCCCACTTGTTTGGAAAGAAATCGCCAGACTGTAACTTGACTGAAGTGAACTACCACTATCTATTTTAGAAACTACTGTAATATTCAAATAACGTAAGAATAAGTTCATCATCTATAATGATGCTGAGAACTAAATTTGCAGTGATGTTCAACTAGTGGAAACTTGTAATAGGAAGACAGAAGATGTTGAAAGACGTTTCAGAAGAAATGGATTGTTTATTTCACCGTTGTTTACTTGATGATTAATATTTTTCTGGCAAAATACCTAACTTAAGAGTTAAGAAGTTTTTACTAATAACAGGATTTTTAATAACATTACGAATATTATTGAGAGTTCATCAGTGAACTCTTATTAATTAACTGGCTTCAGAAACTATTTTGGTAAAATCGCTGAAGTATGACGATTTTCAATGTAATATTAATAGGCTAGGCGATTTTTGGTTACCGATGTAAGTTTTACCCCGATTTTGACAAAAAAATTATCATTTGAAAGGTATTTCTTTTTAGCTGTTACCCAGACTATAGAATATTTTTTAGGAGTTATTATCGTTTAAAGTTGCTACTAACACATACATGTACACATACATTATACACTGTTATGTGTGTGTTTATTAAATTTGTTAATGTGTTTGTGTTGTGTTGAGTTTATTTTCTTCATTTCAAATGAGTTGAATTGTGAAGCATACCTTTAGGGTCTTTATTAAATGAAAAAATAAAATTTCCTAGAATTTGCACTCGAATTTCGAGTGCTGGAATCTGCTATATATATTATTGCATCAGGCAGCACTTTTACTAGAACTTTCATTAAAATGATTGTAGTATAACAATTTCTGTTCTAAGGTGTTCATGAAAGAAAGGACAATGGACGATTATCATTTGTCAAAAATGTAAACAAAATTGCTGCAGCGTATCAGTTCATACCAGGAGTTCATAAAATGCATGAAACTATTTAAAACTATTTTTAAGCCTTTAGCTAAGTTACTTACCACTTGACTGCATGCTGCTGGAGTTGGTGGTTTCATTTTACCATAAAGCATGAAAACCCAGTGGTTTGAAAAGAAAAAATCGCCAGAGTGTAACATGACTGAACTGAAAGCATACTTGCTCTTTGTGTATTTGGCGTTGAGATTCCTAGCGATTTTTGAAAGAGAATAATAAGGTTTTTTAATTGCCGCTCATCGCTTTGTAACTGCTGTCTGTAGATGATTCAATTGAAGCTGGAACTATTTAAATTATTTAGCGTGTATTAAAAATTATTTGAATATGATACTGAGAATTGAATTTTCTTAGAGGGCTTTTACAGAACATGAAAAATTAATGTAGTGTAAGATTCACAAATGTTTCTAAAGCGTGTTCGTGAAACAGTGATATATATATATATATATATATATATATATATATATAATTGAATCATCTACAGACAGCAGTTACAAATAAAGCGATGAGCGGCAATTAAAAAACCTTATTATTCTCTTTCAAAAATCGCTAGGAATCTCAACGCCAAATACACAAAGAGCAAGTATGCTTTCAGTTCAGTCATGTTACACTCTGGCGATTTTTTCTTTTCAAACAACTGGGTTTTCATGCTTTATGGTAAAATGAAACCACCAACTCCAGCAGCATGCAGTCAAGTGGTAAGTAACTTAGCTAAAGGCTTAAAAATAGTTTTAAATAGTTTCATGCATTTTATGAACTCCTGGTATGAACTGATACGCTGCAGCAATTTTGTTTACATTTTTGACAAATGATAATCGTCGATTGTCCTTTCTTTCATGAACACCTTAGAACAGAAATTGTTATACTACAATCATTTTAATGAAAGTTCTAGTAAAAGTGCTACCTGATGCAATAATATATATAGCAGATTCCAGCACTCGAAATTCGAGTGCAAATTCTAGGAAATTTTATTTTTTCATTTAATAAAGACCCTAAAGGTATGCTTCACAATTCAACTCATTTGAAATGAAGAAAATAAACTCAACACAACACAAACACATTAACAAATTTAATAAACACACACATAACAGTGTATAATGTATGTGTACATGTATGTGTTAGTAGCAACTTTAAACGATAATAACTCCTAAAAAATATTCTATAGTCTGGGTAACAGCTAAAAAGAAATACCTTTCAAATGATAATTTTTTTGTCAAAATCGGGGTAAAACTTACATCGGTAACCAAAAATCGCCTAGCCTATTAATATTACATTGAAAATCGTCATACTTCAGCGATTTTACCAAAATAGTTTCTGAAGCCAGTTAATTAATAAGAGTTCACTGATGAACTCTCAATAATATTCGTAATGTTATTAAAAATCCTGTTATTAGTAAAAACTTCTTAACTCTTAAGTTAGGTATTTTGCCAGAAAAATATTAATCATCAAGTAAACAACGGTGAAATAAACAATCCATTTCTTCTGAAACGTCTTTCAACATCTTCTGTCTTCCTATTACAAGTTTCCACTAGTTGAACATCACTGCAAATTTAGTTCTCAGCATCATTATAGATGATGAACTTATTCTTACGTTATTTGAATATTACAGTAGTTTCTAAAATAGATAGTGGTAGTTCACTTCAGTCAAGTTACAGTCTGGCGATTTCTTTCCAAACAAGTGGGCATTCATTGTTTATGGTAAAATGAACGCAAGAATTCCCACAGTATGCACTCAAGTGGTAAATAACTTAGCTAAAAGCTAAAAAATAATTTTAAATAGTTTTATGGATTTCATGAACTCCTGGTAATGCTGATACACTTCAGTAAATTTATTTGCATTTCTGACAAATAAAATTCGTCCATAAAATCCGAAAAGATCGAAATGTCCCTTCTTTCATGAACACCTAAGAACAAAACTGGAAATTGTTACAATTCAGTGATTTAAATAAATATATTAATCGCCAAGTAAAGAGCTTTATCAAATCCTCGGTGAAATAAACAATCCATATTTCTTTTGAAAAGTCTTTCAACATCTTTTGTCTTCCTATTACAAGTTTCCACTAGTTAAACATCACTAAAAGTTTAGTTCTCAGCATCATCGCTGATGATGATTTTCTTCTTATTGTTATTTTAATTTTACATTAGCTTCCAACAAATACATTAAGAGCAAGTGTGCCTTCACACTTTCCGATTTCTTTCCAAACAAGTGGGTTTTTGTTTAAAGATTTTTGTTTATGGTAAAATGAACTCACGAACCACAGCAAGCACTCAAGTGGTAAGTAACTTAGCTATAAGTAAACCAGTTATTTGAAGTACAATATTTTTATAAATTTTATGAAATCCTGATAATATTGACACACTACAATAATTTTGCTTAGATTTTTGACACGGGTCGTCACTAGTTGTTGGCTACAAACCAGACCTAATGAAAATGTCTATGAAAGCAAATATGGAAATTATTCCAATTACTCAAAAAAAAATTTTGTTTTTTAAGTAATGTGTTAGTAGCAGTCCTAATTGATACACTAAATACGGACCTTAGAAATTGCAACACTTCAGCGACGAGTATAAAAAAATATTTCCTGAACTCCATTAACGATTATTGGCATAGTTGCACTACAATGATTTTCCAAATTGGTGTTCAATAACACTGTATAACAACCCATAATTGTTGGAAGTGTAATGAATTTTTCAAATAAAAATAAATCATTATTTATTTGTTTATTTAATAGATATTTATTTACAAAACATATTTACATTTCAACTAAGATTTACATATGTGGCATTACATTGTATTATGTGCCAGATTGGCTAAAAGTAGCTGATATTAATTCGATCATTCAAAAAAAATTATAAATTTTGTAATCAAAAATAATAAGGAACAAAAATAAGAATAAGACTTTTTTATGTACACATGTAATACATTTATCTATATATTAATAAGTGAAGGTAAATCTTTCGACCAGTTTTTTAGCAAAATGGAGGAGAAGTGCGGAATTATAAAGTTGATGTATAATATGTGTTAAAAATATATTAAATTAAATAAAATAAAATATTTATAATAAATAATTTTATAAGAGCATTAAGGTATGTTATTTAATTTTAGCCAATTCAAAATTCATTGCCTGTGTATTTATTACTGATCGTTGGAAAAGAGTTCATTTTAATCGCCCTGTGTTGAATTGTGAATTGCTTAAATTGATTAACATACCTTTAGGCTCTTATAAAATTATATATTAACAATCCCATTTATAGTTCTTCTGTGTGTTCATCAAATATATATAATAAAATTTAATGAATTTTATTTAAAAATCCATAATTTAATGAATTTTATTTTATAAATTTTTTATATATATATAGATTAAAAAACATTGAAGGAAAAAACATAATGAAAAAATAAAACTTCCTAGAATTTCCACTCGAATTTCGAGTGCTGGGCTCTGCTAGTGTACAGTTAATTAAAGACTAATTATATTCATTCACAATTAATTTCCTATAATTTAAACAAATTTCAAAATAATTATATAATCTAAAATCATTGATATTTGGTATATTAAGAACTTCATTTATATTTAGTTGAGTAGTTCTAAAATATTTTAGAAGTGCGGAATATTTTCGGAATTATCTAGATGGCAGAGTGTGCAAAGACCAATTGGAGAGCTATTGAATGCTCGGGTATTTAAATCAAGCAATGCCCATTTGGATTTTATTTGCCTTTGTTACCAAAAACGTGAAAATGTGAATAAAAATCATTTGAGTCCGATCACAGGGGAGCTGTGTAACCATCTAGTAATTAAATATTTTTTATGGCACTTTTTTAAAATCAAACAGAAAGCGTCATCTATGTATCACTTATAGCAATCAACAGCAAGGACTCTGCTAATATAAAAATATTTATTACTTCAACCGGTTAATGTTTAATTTTTCGTTTTTTATTTTTCAGTTTTCATATTTTATTTTTAATTTTTCATTTTTTATTTTTCATTTTCCATTTTTTATTTTTCATTCGCCATTTTTTATTTTTCATTTTTAATTTTTTATTTTTCATTTTTAATTTTTTATTTTTCATTTTTAATTTTTTATTTTTCAGTTTTCATTTTTTATTTTCCATTTTTTATTTTTTATTTTTCATTCGCCATTTTTTATTTTTCATTTTTTATTCTTTATTTTTAATTTTTTATTTTTCATTTTTAATTTTTTATTTTTCATTTTTCATTTTTTATTTTTCAGTTTTCATTTTTATACCCCCCACTTCTGTGTGCAGAGGGTATATATAAGTTTGTCATTCCGTTTGTAATAATTAGAAACAAAATTTTGGACCACATAAAATATATATATTTGTGATCCTTATAACAACCGGAGTTGATATAGCGATGTCCGTCTGTCCGTCTGTCCCTCTGTCCCTCTGTCCGTCTGTCCGTCTGTGGAAATCACGATGACGGCATCAATCGGGCAGCTAGGGTGCTCGTTGACATAAAAAATGATTTATTAACATCCTTAAAAGTTTGCTATTTAAAATCGTCCAAATCGGTCGATTAGGACCCGAGATTTGAATGAAGAACTAAAAAAAGTTTTGAAAAAATATAATTTTCTATGTTGTTCTTGTCACGATCACGCCCTGAATCGTGCAGAATAATAAGGTTTTTTAATTGCCGCTCATCGCTTTATTTGTAACTGCTGTCTGTAGATGATTCAATTGAAGCTGGAACTATTTAAATTATTTAGCGTGTATTAAAAATTATTTGAATATGATACTGAGAATTGAATTTTCTTAGAGGGCTTTTACAGAACATGAAAAATTAATGTAGTGTAAGATTCACAAATGTTTCTAAAGCGTGTTCGTGAAACAGCACAATCTAGCTCATTTTCAGTAGATTTCCCATACAAAACAAAATCTTACTCTTTACTAGATTTTAGCAAAATCTCGCGAAATCTCACAAAATCTTGTCCAACTTGGACACTACCAAATGATACTACTGCGTATTTTTATTATTGAAGTAGAAAAAAATTACAACGCAGTGACTAAAAAATTGACATTTAACAACAAAAACAAAAGAAAACAGTTGAATAAAAAAGAAATAAAATATTAATTATTAATAAAAATTATGAATCTGTAATAAAAAAAATATTTAGTAATTATAAAGTTATAACGTTTTATTCTTATTTGTGCTCATTCCAATCTGCTATGTAATAATTGTGTTCCAACAATACATTTAATAAAGGTTGATGTTTATTTTTCGCAAAATTTCTGTTTCAGCTTGTGATTTTTTCATTCTTGATGCATAATATCTATAATATTAATAGGCAAGACGATTTCTTATTACCGATGTAAGTTTCACAGTTCTTCCCCGATTTTGACAGAAAATTAATCATTTGAAAGGTATTTCTTTTTGGCGTTATGGTCGTATAAAGTTGCTACTACCACATACACATGTATTAAATTTGTTAATGTGTTTGTTTTAACTAGTAGATTCCAGCCCTTGAAATTCGAGCGTAAATTCTACGAAATTTTATTTTTCATTAAATAAAGACCCTAAAGGTATGCTAATCAATTATAGCCAATTCACATATCAACACGAAAAACAAACTCATTTTTATTACAAACACTTTAACAAATTTAAGAAACACACACTTAACATTGTATAATTTTACGTATGTGTTAGTAGCAACTTTAAATGCAATTTAGTCAAAATAAAGGAAAAAATTAAAAAATCTGTAAATCTGCAAAACCGCTTAAATTAAATACCTTTCAAAAAATATACGTTTGGTTATAATCGGGGTAAAACGGTAGAACAAAACATCTGTCACAAGAAATTGCCTAGCCTATTAATATTATAGATGTGTTGAGTTTGTTTCTTCATTTAATATGAATTGGATTGTGAAGCATACCTTTAGGGTCTTTATTAAATGAAAAAATTTCCTAGAATTTGCACTCGAATTTCGAGTGCTGGAATCTGCTAGTAATAATAAAATCTTTTCCTTTTTAAAATTTTCCGTATCTCCATTTTCCTATTGTTTTGTTTATTTTTTGTATTTCTAGTTCATATGTTTTATTTTAATCAGCTGTTTATTGTTGTGGAAACAAAATCACACAAAATGTCCAAAAAGTTAGAAGTAAACGGTATAGATTCTGAAATATATTTCAACTAAAATCTACTAGTGAATGAACTGGTGACATGCTTGTTTTTAATACAGCTCACTTACAGAATTGAAGCGTGTGCTATAAGGTGTGTTGCAAGCAAATGGTTAATTCAAAGGACAAGAAGATCATCATAAATGATGATGCTGAGAACTGAATTTTTTGCGATGTTCAATTAGTGGAAACATGTAATGGGAAGATAGTAGATTTTGAAGGAAGATTCAAGAGACATGTGGATTTTTTATTTCACTGAGCTTTGTTGATTAATATTACTTACCACTTGAGCGCTTGCTGTGGGAGTTTATTAGTTCATTTTATCATAAACAAAATTGAAGAAATCCTACTGTTTGGATAGAAATCGACAGAAAGTAACATGACTGAACCGGTGGTATACTTGCTCGTTGTGCATTTATCCCTGAGAATCCTAACAATGCGTGCAAATTTTTCTTGGTAAATATTTAATAAGGGAATTCTGTTGCATTACAACAGGAAAGTACAGGTTTTCTCAATTGTCGCTCTTCGCTTTAATTGTAACCATTATCTTGATGTAGATGATTCAGTAAAAGCTTGAAGTATTTGAATGTTTTAATATGTGTGATAAATTGATTGTAAATGACGCAGACGCAGGACTTGTGTTTTTAGTGATGTTCAGCCGATGGAAACATATAATAGGAGAACATCAATTTTAGTAAGAATTCCATTTAAGTATTATATTGTATGGTGGTTGGTTTTTCAAAAATTAACAAGATCGTTGAAGTATAACAAATTCAAGGATATCCACACAGGACGTAAAGCGTTTTTATACAACCGGAAAAATTAATGTAGTGTAAGATTCAAAAAAGTGTATCTAAAGGAGGATGTTCGCAAAACAGGGATGTATTTTTTTAAATGGAATATTTTTTGGGAAAATTATTAAAATGAAAGATTTCCATAGTGTACAAAATGAGTTAAGAGGTTTTCAGTAAAAGTGAAATTCAGTTGAAGCACTGAAGTGTAAAGACAACTAGACTTAATACTAGGATTTCATAAAATTCAAAAATCATCTTCAATTGTGTTTTTCCTCGCACACTTGTATGCATGCTGTGGGAGTTCGTGAGTTCATTTTCCCATAACCAAATGTTTAAAGCAAGAAAGATAATTGTTTGGGAAGAAGTCGTTAGACTGGCAAATGACTGAACTCAAGACAGGCTTGCTCTTAATGCAGTTCATACAATGTGTTAAAAACTAATGCAAAATTAAAATAATAACAATAAGAAGAATATCATCATTAGTATTGATGCTGAGAACTAAATTTTTAGTCATGTTCAACTAGTGGAAACATGTAACAAGAATACAGAAGATTCTGAAGGACGATTAAAATTAAATATGGATTATTTATTTCACTGAAAATAAGATGAAGCTGTCTACTTGATGCTTATTTTTTTGCGGCAAAAAACCTAACTTAAGACTTTATATTACAAATATATTAGTATTTAATATTATAACGAAATCGTTGTCTTTAAAATATTCCAAGAAATTTTATTAGAAGTTCATAAGTAAACAGTGTCGTATTTTAAAATTTGTCTTCTTTAATACTTATTTGGACAAAACTGTTGAAATAATTAAACAAGGAATAAGCGCCCCGGTAAGTGAGTAGGTAGCGTGCTCGCCTATCATGCGGGTGTCGTGGGTTCGATTCCCACCAGAGGCTTTGGTCTGTCGCTGCAAAAACCAGCCAAATGGTCTTTTTCACCCGGCATATCCCTGGACCCAAATTAGAATACAAATTTACTTTATATTGTTATTAATAAAAAAAAAAATAATAATAACAAGAAATTTTGCCGTAGTTAAATATTTTCAAAGATCCTGAAGGACGTTCAGAAAATTCCCAACAATTACCTTTTTTTATTAACTGAATAAATCGCTGAAATATGAAAATTTTCCAGGCACATATTTATTCTATGAATTAGTCTTTTCCTAGGGCCTTACTTAAAAAAGACTAAGACTGCTTTTTAATAACTGAATTGAAACAATTTCCATTCTACTTTGTCGAATTTGTAGACAACAAATATAGACGACCCTCATTTGCCAAAAATCTAGACAAAGTTACTGTGGTGTATCGATGTTATCAGGATTTCATAAAATCCAGAAAGCAATTTCAAACTATTGTTGTACTCTTAGCTAAGTTACTTACCACTTGAGTGCATGCTGTGGGAGTTTGTAAGTTCATTTTCCCATAAACAAATATTCAAACAAAATTCCAGTTATTTAAAAAAAAAAAAATGTGATTACAGCTAATATAAAATAGTCTACGTCTAAATTAATATATCTGTTTTTGGGATTTAAAGCAAAGTGAGAAAGCGAGTATTAGACTTTTTTAATACTGAAGAGGCGTAACTGTCAAAAAGTTTTTACTTCCCAATATTTGTAAAGACCTGTTAAGGTCTTTTAAATGAATTTGTTTTAAAAATAACAATGAAATAAATAAAGTGCCCTGTTAGAAAATTCTCTTGAAAATCCTTACAATTACTAGTTGAATTTCTTTATGAAAGTGTGTCTTTGAAGTTATCGCTCATCGCTTTAGTTGTAATGCTGACATAGTCTAGACGATTCATTCAAAGTATGAACTACTAGTATTTAAATGATTTAGTGTGTGTGAAAAATTGATTGTAAATGATGGTGACAATTGAATTATATAAAAGGACTTCTGTTTTTAGTGATGTTCAGCCGATGGAAACATGTAATAGGAGAACATAATTTTAGAAAGAATTCAATTTATTGTACTGTAAAACGTTTGTTTTGCAAAAACTAATAAGATCGCTGAAGTAGAAGAAATTCAAGGGTTTCCAAGCAGGATTATTCTGCTTTTACAGAACCGGAAAAATTAATTTAGTATAAAATTTACAAAAGTGTGTGTAAAGGGTGTTCGTAAAACTGTAATGTATCTTTTTTTTAATGGAAGTTGTTTTTGGAAAAATTACACTGTGACACAAATTTTCAACAATGTCGTGACAAAATGAATTTGTTACCTAATATTTTTGTTGAATTGTCCGCTAAATCCGAATGTGAAGTCAAAATTGTCAAAAGTAGAACAGTAGAATAGAAATAGAAAAATTAGTGTTATTTGCGTTTTTAAATACGATGACGTCACTTTTATAAAAGTATCTTCGAAAATTTTTGACGGAAAGATAATAAAATTACTTAAACAACAGCTGGTCGTTTGTAAAAATTGGTCAAGAAATGACTTTCACAAAAATTGTAATGATTTTGTTTCAATTTTGCTCTTTTGAACTTATTTTAAAACCAAACAATAAAGTTTTTTAAGTTTTAATATACGCGACGTTAGTTTATTTCAGTGCGAACACTTTGTGCCTAATAGGAACCAGATCGATACAAAAATGACAACGTTAGAGAAGATTAATTGAATTATCCCACTTTTCGATTTTTATCTAATCAAAAAAAAAAAAAAAAACAATAAATATTAAAAATGGCTTAAAACTGATGAATTGATTTGCCTATTAGGATTATTTTCTGCCTCTCGCACAAGGAACCAACAATAGTCGCATACGCGCCCTTGATATCGACGTTCCTTTTCTTGTATTCGTTGGTGAAAATGCAATAATTATTGAAATGAAAGATTTCAAAAATGTACAAAACGATTTAAAAGATCTTCAGTAAAGGTGAAGGCCAGTTAAATCACTGAAGTACAAAAACATCTGGTCTTAATACTAGGATTCCATAAAATTTAAAAATCATCTTCCAATGTGTTTTTACTCTTATACTAAGTACACACTTGTATGCATGCTGTGGGAGTTCGTGAGTTCATTTTCCCATAACCAACACTTTTAAGCAAAAAAGACAAATGTTTGGCAAGAAATTGTTAGACTATTAAATGACTGAACTGAAGACATGCTTGGTCTTAATGTACTTCACATACAGCTTTAAAGCGTGTATCATACAGAGTATTAGAAACTAATGCAAAATTGAAATAATAACAATAACAAGAATCATCATCATTGATGACGCTGAGAACTAAATTTTTAGTCATGTTCAACTAGTGGAAACGTGTAACGGGAAGACAGAAGATTTTGAAGGACGATTCAAATTAAATATGGATTGTTTACTTAACTAAGCATAAGATGAAGATGTCTACTTGATGATTCATTTTTTTTATGGTAAAAAATATAACTTAAGAGTTCATAAGATTACAAATAATTGGGTATTTTGAAAAATAACGAAATATTTGGAAATACTCCAAGGAATTTTATTACAAGTTCAAAGTAAATACTCTAATATTTCCAAAATTTTTCTTCTGTTATATATATTTGGAAAACCTATTGAAACAATTAAACACGGATTATTGTTCAGAAAATTCCCATTAATTATCTTCTTCCTTTAACTAAATGAAATCTCTGAAGTATAACAATTTCCTAGGCCCGTATATATTGTATGAATTAGTTCATTTTCTAGGATTTTGCTTTAAAAACACTAGAATTGTTTTTATAAATAAATGAATTGAAACATATTCCATTTGACTTTGTCGTATATGTAGACAACAATTGTAGACGATCTTTATTGTCAAAAATCTAGACTAAGTTTGTTAGAAATTAAAATAAAATTTAAATAATGATAGTATCATATACGATTCTGAGAACTAAATTTGTAGTTATGTTCAACTAGTGGAATCGGAATACAAAAGATTTGGAAGGAGAATTTAAAATAAATATGGATTGTTTATTTCACTGACGATAAGATGAATAATATTTTTCTGGTCAGAAACGAAACCTAACTTAACATACGAGGACGAATCAATAAGTCCGTGACTTAAATCTCTTTCCACAGAGCTATTTTTTTAGGTTTGGAAATAGGAAATAGTCACAGGGGGCTAAATCCGGAGAATATGGTTGTATGTTTTAAACTGCTGTTAAACGAAAAGTAAATGACGGAACTGACTCAAAATTTTACAGTAGTCTACTAACAGGTGGTACTTGATGGAAGCAGTGTTGCATTTCATATAACTACGAGGGAAGTTCGAAAAGTCACGTACTTATACAATTGGGAAGGAATTGGGTCAAGAGTTTCTAAATATGTTTTCTTTTATATTTATTTGCAAGAACTAATATAGGACGTTGTTCAGGATTATTAAAATTTTCAATAACACTATGTAGGAAAATCATTGTAATATATTAATCCCTCAGATCACACAGAAAATTGGATATGTTATAGAGAGGATGTAAAATTAAGGGACCCGAATATTTGGGGTTGATTAAAATAGTGTTGAAGGTGCCATTCAGGATACCTTGTATGAAAGAAATTTTGGAATCTGTACTTTAACTTTCGTGTTGCATAAAAATATTGATATCGTTTAATAACGTTGATATCGCGGAAAAAATATTCTCATTTGCGTACGTTACGGTTTGCGACATATCTATTTTGGAACAATGTTTAGAGCAACTAGAACAACCGCCAATTTTTTTTTTTTCTTCAAAAGTGGGACAAAATTTAAAATTCGTTTTTTTTTTTCGATTTACCGGTACAAATTATATTTTAGTAATATTTTTGGAACATTGTAGAACAATCCTAGAACAATTCAGAACAATCTTCAAAAAATGTTATTTCCAAAAATGGGAGGCTAACTTCGCACACTTTTTGATCTTTTGTAAAATTTAATTTAATTTAGAATATTGATTTTAGACCAAACTCATTTGTTTTATGTATTATTGAGTGTACGTAGGGCTTTTTTGGTCAATTTTATTAAATGTAAAATAAAAATTCTTTATTTCAATATTTCCCGACGTTTCGTTGAGTTTTTGTCAACATCTTCAGGGGCATTTTATTTTGAATTATTTTCATTTTCTTATAATTTACTAGTCCTGATCTACTAATCTCACTATATGGCTAAACTCCTGAACTCGTAGTTATCTTCACAAAAACATATAAACATGTTAGTTCAACATTCTCTATATAATGCATAACATTTTGTAGAACGTATTTAACTTTCATAGTTATCTTCACAAAAATTTTGAAACATTTTTGAAAAACGTAGCTAACTTTCGTCGCTAACTTGATTCAATTAAACTGTGAACTACTTGTATTTAAATGATTTTGTGAATGTGAAAAATTTATTGTAATTGATGCTCGGAATTGAATTTTATTAGAGGGCTTGCGTTTGGTGATGTTCAACAGGTGAAACCATGTAATAGGAGAACGTCAATTTTAGAAAGGATTCAATTTATTATATTCCATATCGTTGGTTTCTCAAAAATTAATAAGCAAACAGGACTTAACTAAATTGGAACTATTTTTTTTTATAGTGTACAAAACCGATAAAATTTATATAGTATAATATTTAGTTTCTGCTTGTGAAACAGGGCTATTAAAAAACAATTTTTTTAATGGAAACATTCCAGTTTAACAATTGTGAAATCCAGTTAAATTCTGAAGTGTAATATTAGCTAGACCTTACACCAGGATTTCGTAAAATCCAAAATTGTTATTAAAATAGTTTTTCGTCTCAATTTAAGTAAAAACTTGAGTGTATGCTGTGAAAATTCGTGAAATCATTTCCCTTTAACAAATTTTAATAAAAACTATATTGTTCGGGAACAAATTATCAGAGTGTAACTTAACTGAACTGATAGAAAACTTGCTCGTACTGAATTATATTTACAGGGTTCTAGAAATATGTTAATGTATGTTTTGGAAAATGTTCTATAAGGGAATTTTATTACTTTGCAACAAGAATAATAAGTTTTTTCTTAAAAATTTTCGCTCATCGCCTTAATTGTAGTTGCGATTCAATTAAAGCTCTATTTAAATGACTTAGCATGATTGTACTCATAACTAATGCTGATAATCTAATTTTTTTAGAGGGCTTGTGTTCAACCGGTGAAACCATGTAACAGGAGAACATCACTTTTAGGAAGAATTTAATAAAAACCAATAAAATCACGTCTTACAAAACTTATATAAAAAAATGTGAACATAATTATTGTAGTGAAGCGGCATTACCAGGATTTCATAAAATCATAACAATGTTTCAAATAATTATTTAAATGTTAGCTAAGTTACTTACCACTTGAGTGCATCTGTGAGCTTATTTTCCCACAAATAAAGACCTTTAAATAAAAATCCAATTGTTTGAGCAGTAATCCACAGATTGTGACATGACTGAACTGAACTTGATCTAAATGCAACAGTTCACTTACAGATTCAAAGCGTATGTTAAAAGGTTAGATTTTGTTTAGTGGTGACGTCTTTGTGTTGAAAATATTCTGAGAATTTTATTAGCAGTTCATAAGTGAGTAATAGTTTCAATAAATTTTGGCTCTAATATTTAGATGGAAAAACTAACAAATGATATTGTGAAGGATTCTTAATATTAATAAACACCAAGTAGGAAAAAGATTCTAGTGTATCTCTATAAACTAGCAGATTCCAGCGCTCGCGTGCAATTTCTAGGCAGCTCTATTTTTTAACTTAGCCAATTCACAAATCAACACTTTTATTTATTTATTTTTATTTATTATTATTAATCTATGGAATTAATCCTTACAGACTATTTAAAAAAAACATTTAACAATGAATGAAAAATTAAAAAATTTAATTTAATGTGTTCAAATAAATTATTATATTACTTTTTATGACATTTGTATTTGAAAAAAAATCTATAAATCTATAAAGCTTATTAAATTCAGAACACATTCGTCTAAGCGGATCACCGTTTGCATAATTTGATCTATAAAACTGGACAGTTAAAGGTGAGAAGAAACGTGTTGGCCGTTGGGGGATGTTAAATGAAATATTGTTGATCAGAAAACCAGAACAAACATCGCCATTAATTATGTTCAAAAGAAACGAAACGTTTAGCATAGATCTGCGGCTTTTTAAGGTTGGCAGCTTAACAAGGGCGAGTCTGCTGTTATATGACGGAAGATTTAATTGGTTAAAATTTAAGCTGCGAAGACAGAATAGTAGGAATTGTTTTTGCACCGATTCAATGCTATCAATATGAGTTTGATAGATAGGGTCCCATATAATAGATGCATATTCCAAAATCGGTCTCACAAGTGACGTGTATAGTGTTTTTGTTACATACGGATCGTTGAACTCTTTAGACCAACGTTTTATAAAACCAAGAACTCCTCTGGCTTTGTTTACCGTAATTGTAATATGAAGAACGAAACTAAGTTTTGAATCTAATAAGACACCAAGATCTAAGAAGTTATCAACTTTTTCCAATTGAAAGCCTCCCAACACGTAATTTACAGATATTGGTCTTTTTCGAACAAAACGCATATATTTGCACTTTTTAAGATTGAGCTCCATTAAATTTAAAATACACCATGAGTGAAACGAATCCAAATCATTTTGAAGATAAGTGTGGTCGGAATATTGGTTATAACTCATAAAGACTTTTACATCGTCAGCATACATCAGGATATTTGAAAACTGAATAACCTGTGGCAAATCATTTATAAATAAAGAAAATAAAAGCGGTCCAAGATGGCTGCCTTGCGGTACTCCAGATAAAACATTAATATTTTTCGAAGATATGTTATTAAAAAGTACATTTTGCTTTCTGTTTGTCAAATATGAATATATCCACTTTGTACTAAGATCAGAAAATCCCATTAGATGTAATTTCTTTATAAGAAGTTTATGGTTGACTTTATCAAACGCCTTGCTGAAATCAGTGTAAATTGCGTCAGTTTGCTTTCTTTGAAGAAAGCCACGATTGACTATTGTTGTAAGATGTAAAAGGTTCGTTGAGGTTGAGCACCGTTTTTGAAAGCCATGTTGGAATGGAGAAATTAATGTGTTGACTTGGTGACATAGTTGATCAGTTATAATTTTTTCAAAGAATTTAGGTATAGTACTTAATTTTGCAATACCACGATAATTTGTAACATCCGACTTGTTTCCGGATTTAAATAGCGGAATAATGAAAGAGTCCTTCCATGTATTTGGAAAGTATCCGTATTTAATTGATGAGTTAAACATTATTGTCAATGGAATAGCTAAAGCATCCGCACATTTGATTAAAATACTGCTAGGAATTTTATCAGGTCCACTATTATACGAAAATTTTAGTTTTTTCAACCCTTTAGAAACCATAGAGACATCAAGAAATGGAATACATATGGTTCTATTAGCAGTCAGTATATATGGATAAGTGGTAGAATCATCAAAAGTTGAATTGGAATAAGTTGTTGAAAAAAAATCAGCAAACAAATTACTTATAATAGTATTATCATAAGATTCAGTATGTTGAAATTTCATAATAGCAGGATAACCAGTTGTTTTTCTCTTAGTGTTGACAAATTTATAAAAAGATTTTGGATTACTTTTGAAACTATTTTTCATTTTGATTAAGTAATTAGAGTAACATGATTTATTCAGTGCAGTATATTCCGCTCGGCTGATGGAGTATTTCCCATAATCCACAAGAGAACCGGATAGCTTGTATTTCTTGTAATATTTATTTTTTTTATTTTTAAGTCTTATGAGTTGCTTGGTATTCCAAGGAGGACCAGAAAGTTTATTACGAATTTGTTTCGGAATACATAAATCCATTGCAGAGGAAATAGTACTGTAAAATGTTTCAGTCATATGATCAATAGCAACTGTGGATCCAATAGAAAAAGATAATAGACTGTGCCAGTTCGTACTGTGTAGAAGTTCGTTCAACAAACAGTAATTTGATTGTGCGAAACAAAAATCTTTAACATCATTTTTAGAAGGTGTTTTTAAAAGTCCAGAGGGAATATATAAATTTACTTCAATGGTAGGGTGATGTGTATCTTCAGGAGAAGAAATTGGGATTGAACGCTTGATGTAACATTCCGAAGTATCGTTGACAAATATTAAATCCAATAATTTATAAAGATTGTTGTATATACCATTTATTTGAAAGAGATTCAGATCAAATAAAATATTGAAAAGCTCTTCACACTTATTATTTGATTTGGATGGAACAAAATATTTTTCATCAGGTAAGAACTTCCAGGATATTGAAGGCAAATTAAAATCACCAAGAATAATAACAAAGTCATCTTGATTAGCTGTACGAAGAATATATTTAATAGCTTCACAATGTTTGTCATAAATAGACTGTGAGGACGATGGAGGAATATATGAGCAGGTAATAAATAATTGTTTTCCATTAAGTTTAATTAAAACTGCGATAAATTCGATGTCGAATGAGGGGTCAATTAATAAAGCCTCTGAGAATAAAATACTGGAGACCGCAATAAGAACACCGCCACCATTTGTTGTGGACCCACGATCACGTCTAAAAATATTGTATTTGTAAGAGAGTATTTCCGTATTCAAAAAAGTATCATTAAGCCAAGTTTCAGTAAGTACGATGATGTGATGTTGTAAGTTGAAACTTTCCATATATAAAGATGTGAGTTTAGTTCTTAAGCCGCGAACATTTTGATAAACTAATGAAATGTAATCAACAGTACAAGCTCCTAGTTTTTTGGAGCATTTAAATCAATTTGTGGAAGACGACCAATGTTAGCGGATCTTGGATTTTCCCTGTATATATATTCACGAACCAATGTATATTTAGGCCAAAAATTAGGATCCAGAATACGTTCAAAAAGATCATTAGTAACAGTAACTTTGAAAGAAGTAATGGATCTTGGTTGAGAAAAAACAAACTTATATGTTGAAATGTCTACGTTTGGACCCACCTTAGATTTAATGAAGGAATCAACATCTTCAGTAGTTGTATCGAAGGCCAGCCTCGAGATGAAAACAGTTTTTTTAGGTGGTACAGCTCTTAGCGTATTATTTATAGTTTGACTATTATTGAAAACGGGAACATGGTTATTTAAGGCAAATTCAGGTTGATTATGGGCAATATCAGCACAGCTCAAAGGAATAGCAGGATCCTTAATGTTATTAATAATTGAAAGTGAATCAGGTATAGAAGAACCAGAAGTAACATAAACCGGAACAGGATTATTGTTTTTTTCTTTGGTAGCATTTCTTGACGATTTACGGCGTTTCGGTGAAGATTGAGGAGGAGATTTTAAATTATCCAA
Source organism: Cordilura impudica (assembly GCA_963682025.1). NCBI lineage: Eukaryota > Metazoa > Arthropoda > Insecta > Diptera > Scathophagidae > Cordilura > Cordilura impudica. The sequence continues at coordinate 201,780,555 of OY821521.1, forward strand.
TGATTTGAAATCGTCAAATAATTTTCCATAATCATTAATACGATTAGTTAAATCCGACGCTTCTTCTTGGATATTCAAAAATTTCTTTTTTGTTTCTTGAAAGAAGCGATAAAAACTTACGCCAATTTTTCTGCACTTATAGCAGCACCAATGTAGACCTTTATTATTGGTCAAAGCATCCGCAACTAACCCAGAAAGACCACTACATTTAAGATGACAAAGTTCATGACACAACCAACAAACGATCATCCGTTCCCCATCATCCTTAATGGAACAAGTATTTATCAAACAGGACATATTAATAAACAGATGTGGCAACGCTACTTTTTAAGTTTGACAGATTTATTACAAATTATGTGTAGTTATTGTTAAATATAAGAAAAGAGTTTACTTGTTTGTTTGTTATCAATTTTGCAAATAGGCTGCTATGTGTTGTTATTGTAAAATGGGTGTTGTTGTAAAAATATTATGCACTTGATTGTTCGTATTTTATTTGCGTTTTCTTATTTGAGTAAGTAGTGTTGTTATTGTTGTACAACTAAGTTATTGTCTGTTTCTTTTTATGCTTTGTTCTATTTAATTTAAGATTTTTATGTTTGTAATTTTAACTTTGTTGATTTTAATTATTTCAAAAACAATTTATTACAAATTTAATGTTAACAAAGTAACTTTATGAAATCAGAGTTATGTGGTTTTAAAGGTAATAAATTCCTGGTTATTTTAGTGGTAATCACAAATCACAATTTTCTTTACAATAAAAGAATATAACAAAAATGTACGGATCAAAATATTTCACGACTGTTTTCAACAACGTTCAATTAATTATGGTTTATTATTATTGTGAATGATGATAACAAACTCATTAACAAACACATTGATAAATTTAATAAAACACACATAGCATATTTATAATTTTATGTATGTGTTAATAGCAAATTTAAATGCAATTTACTCAAAATAAAGGGAAAAATTTAAAAATATGTAAATCTGCAAAACAACTACAAAGAAATACCTTTCAAATAATATAAGTTTGGTCAAAATCGGTGTAAAACGGTAGAACAAAACATCGGTCACAAGTATTCGACCAGCCTATTAATATAGATAATAGTTAATGTAGTCCAGAAAATTTTTTCATTAACTAGTAAAATCGCTGTAGTATGACGATTTCCAAGGTCGCTGAAAAACAAAAACTGTTTTTTTAATTAGCTAAATTAGAACACTTTCCATTTTTGCTGTTATCGGAATTATAGACAACACTTAGTGACGACCTACTTAGTGACTGTGGTGTATCAATACTACCAAGAATGCATAAAATTTATAAAACTATTCGTATTTCAAATAACGGTTTTACTCTTAGCTAAATTACCACTTTAGTGCTTCCTGTGGTTCGTGAGTTCATTTTACCATAAAGAAAAATTTTTCAAAGAAAAACACAATTGTTTGGAAAGAAACCGGCAGACTGAGTTAACTGAAGGCATACTTGCTCTTAAGGCATTTATTAGAAACTAATGTAAAATTCAAATAATGATAGGAAGATCATCACCTATGATGATGCTAAGAACTACATTTCTTGCGATGTTCAACTAGTGGAAACATGGAATAAAGAAATATGGATTGTTGATGTGTAAACATCTATACACATCTATACGCGCAGGTGGGTAAATTTCTATTTCACAATACAATCACAAAAACAGCGTAACATGTGAGTTTACATGTTACACTGTGAGCCGTAAGATTGTATTGGTGGAAAAATTGTGATATAAAATTGTTCCAGCTAATTCAACAACCCTTTACTGTAAAATGTTAAAAATTTCACAATATAAACGTATAAAATATACACAATTCAACAACCACACAAATTTGCTATAAGTGATACATAGATGGCGTTTTTTGTTTGATTTTAAAAAGGTGGCATAAAAAAAATCTTTAATTACTAGATGTTTACACATCTCCCCTGTGATCGGACATGAATTTTTTATTTCACCGAGGATAAGATGAGGTTATCTACTTAACGATTAATATTTTTATTTAAATCACTGCATTGTAATCATGAAAGAAAGGACATTTCGATTTTGTCGGATTTATATATATGGACAAATTTTATTTGTCAAAAATGCAAATAAAATTACTGTGATGTATCAGTATTACCAGGAGTTTATAAAATCCATGAAACTATATCAAACTATTTTTTAGCTTTTAGCTAAGTTACTTACCATTTGAGAGCATACTGTTGGAGTTACTAAGTTAATTTTACCATAAAGCAATAAAACGCAATTGTTTTAAGGAAAAAATCGACAGAGTGTAACATGGTTGAACTGAAGGTATACTGGTTCCTTGCGAATTTGGCGTTGAGATTGATAGCAATGTGTCAAAATATTTCTTGAAAAATGTTTAATAAGAGATATTACTTACTTTGCAACGAGAATAAGAAAGTTTTTTTTAAGTTATCGCTCATCGCTTTAATTGTAACCGTTATCTTAGTCTTGAAGATTCAATTAAAGCAGGAACTACTCATACCTAAACATTTAGCATATGTGGAAAATTGATTGTAAATAATACTATGAATTGGATTTTATTGGAGGACTTGTGTTTTTAGTAATGTTCAGTCAATGGAACCACATAATAGGAGAACATCTTTTTAGGAAGAATCCAATTTATTATATTGTATAACAAATATTATTCAAAAACAAATAAAACTTGTGAAGTTAACAAATTGAAGCAGGACATAATAGATTTTTACAAAACTTAATGAATTAATGTATTATAATTTATGTAACGTATCTAAAGGGTGTTCATGAAACAAGGATGTTCAAAAATATTTTTTTATAGAAAATTTTTTTTTTGAAAATTATTGAAATGAAACATTTAAAAATGTACAAAATATTTTTTAATAAACTTTTTTCTTAAACTATTAAAATCGCTGAGGTATATCGGTTTTCAAGGAACGTATTTACTGTCAATTCGAACTTTTTCTGTTATTTTTCTTGAAAAAATCTATACTATTTTTGTTTAAATCACTGTATTGTCACAATTTCCATTTTATTCTAAAGTATTTATGAAACCATTTTACTCTTAAGTGTTTATGATAGGGGGAGGATATTTAAATTTTGTCATATTCGTAGATGGCGGTAATTGGATGACCTCCAAAGGTCCAAAATATACACAAAACTACTGTAGTGTATCGATATTACCAGGTGTTCATAAACTACATGAAACTATTTCAAATTATTTATTTTCCCTTTTAGCTAAGTTACTTACCACTTGAGTGGATACTGTGGGAATTCATGAGTGAATTTCACCATAAACAATGAATGCCCACTTGTTTGGAAAGAAATCGTCAGACTGTAACATGTTTGAACTGAAGGCATTCTTCCACTTATTGGATTTGGATTTGGGATTCATAGCAATGTGTCAAAGTGTGTTTTAAAATTGTTTAGTAAGGGATTTTATTTACTTTGTAGCGAGAATAAGGAAATATTTTAATTTTTGCTCATCGCTTTAATTGTAGCTGCTGCCATATACTAGACAATTCAATTAAAGCGTGAACTATTCAAATGATTTAGTGTGTGTGAAGAATTGATTGTAAATGATGCTAATAAATGAATTTTATTTGATTATTTCTGTTTGGTGGTGTTCAACCGGTGGAACTATGTAATGGGAGAACATCACTTTTAGGAAGAATTGAAGTTCCAAATCAATGAATCTATAATATTGTATATCGTTTAGTTTTCAAAAACTAATAAAATCGCCGAAGTATAACAAAGTCAAGGATTGGCAAACAGGACAACTGAACTGGAACTATTTTATATTTGTTATTGTACAAAATCAAAAAAATTAGTGTAGTGTAACATTCACAAAAGTTTCTAAAGGGTATTCATAAAACAGTGCTATTCACAAATTTTTTTTTATAAATGGAATTTTTTTTCGCAAAAATATTGAAATTAAAGATTTCAAAAATATACGTACAAAAGGAGTTAGATTTTCAGTAAAGGTGAAGTCCAGCTAATTCATTGAAGTGCAAAGACATCTGGTCTTAATACTAGGATTTCCTAAAATTCAAAAATCATCTTCAAAATGTGTTTTTCCTCCTACACTAAGTACACACATGTATGCATGCTGTGGTAGTTCGTGAGTTAATTTTCCCATAACGAAACGTTTTAAGCAAAAAAGACAATTGTTTGGGAAGAAATCGTTATACTGGTAAATGAGTGAACTGAAGATAGACTTGCTCTAAATGTAGTTCACTTACAGATTCAAATTATATGTCATAAAGTGTATTAGAAAGAAATTTTGTAATTCTAATAATGGTAATAAGATCATGAATGAGGCTGAGAAGTAAATTATATTTTTTAATGGAACCTCGTAATAGGATGACAGAAGATGTTAAAAAACGATTCAAATGAAATATGGATTGTTTATTTTACCGAGAATGAGAAAGTTGTTTGTAAAACTGTTGACGAAACAGTTTCGAAGATTATTCCGAGAATATTATTAACAGTGCATACTTGAATAATATTTTCAACAAATGGTTTCTTTAATGATTTGTTAATTTCGAAAAACTAAAAATAGTTGTTGTTGAGGACTGCTTATATATTAATAGGCTAGGTGATTTCTTGTTACCGATGTTTTGTTCTACCGTTTTATCCCTATTTGGACCACATGTATATTATTTGAAAGGTATTTCTTTTTAGCTGGTCACCAGATTTACAGATTTTTTAATTTTTTCCTTTATTTTTTAGTAAATTGCATTTAAAGTTGCTACTAACACATAAAATTATACGTATGCTATGTGTGTGTTTCTTAAATTTGTTAATGTGTTTGTTAATGAGTTTGTTATCTTCATTCACAATAATAATAAACCAAGTTGAGAAATAAAATAACCTAGAAATTGCACTCGAATTTCGAGCGCTGGAGTCTGCTAGTTAAAATTATTAAAGAAGAAGTATGAACATTATTGTAGTGTAAAGAATCGTAAATGGAGATCCAGAATTTCGTTTTTTCACTAACTAATAAAATTGCTAAAGTATGAGAATTTCTAAGGGCCGTATTAAGTCAATCAATTAGGTCGTTCCTTAAGGTGTGGTAAGGTGTTCCCATGGAAGAAAGGACGTTTTTATTTTATTACTGTGTAGAAAAAATAACTGTAGTGGAAAATGTATAGTAAATGATGTCGAAAATTTAATTTTATTAGAGGAGGAGGGCTCATGTTTGCAGCGATGCTCAACCGGTGGAAGCATGTAAAAGGAGAACATAATTTCTAGAATAAATTTTGAGTTTCGAAAAAATTAATCGTATTTTTAAAAATAGCTGAGTATACCAAATTCAAGGTTTAAAAAAAAAATTAAAAAGCTTGTAACGTGAAACAGGTTAATCAAAAATATTCTTTTTACAAATGAAAATTTTTTTGGGAAAATTTATTGAAATGAAACATTTCAAAAATATCCAAAATGAGTTGAGAGGTTTTCAGAAGTAGTGAAATCCAGTTAAATTACTGTAAATTATCCTGGATATATTTAAACATATTTTTAAAACCTAACAAAGGATGTCGCTAAGGATGTCGATGTTATTAAACACCATGTAGGTGTAATGGAGTTCAGGAAATTTTGATTAATTAACGTTTTTCATAAACTATTGCAGTAAAATCGCTGAAGTATGACGATTTCCAAGGCCATATTTATTGTACTAATTAGGACTTTTACTTGAACGTTTTTGTTAAGACTACTGAATTGAAAAAAATTTCCAAATTTGTTCCGAGTTCATGAAAGAATGGTCATTATCATTATGTCATATTTGTAAGTAACAAATTATGGACAAGCTTCGTCACTGTAGTATATCGATATTACCAGGATTTCATAATATTATAAAACTGTTTCAAATAATTCTTTAACTGTTAGCTAAGTTACTTACCACTTGGGTGCATACAGTGAAGTTTGTGAGTTCATTTTACCATAAACAAAGACTTTTAAACAAAAACCCACTTGTTTGGAAAGAAATCGGCAGACTGTTACATGACTGAACTGAAGGCATAGTTGCTCTTATACTATGTTCTCACTGCAGCTAAATCCGCATTTGACTCGCTTTATAGTGGATTTAATTAAAGCTGGTAAATTTTTGGGTATATAAATACTGTCAAAATAAAACCTTCGCTTTAGCTAAATCGAGAATAAATCCAACAGAAATCAGGGATGTATTGTGCAATTCGCCGCAAAATGAACAAATTTACAACGCTGCAGCAGAAAATTTGCATCATTTTACGACTGTGTATTTTCATTTACAACAAAACAAAACAAAAATTCATAAATAAAAGCAGCAAGTGAGTATAGCAAAGAATTGTTTAATTAAAAAATTATTTATTTGCCTTTATTTCACTTTTAACTTTTTTTTTCGCAAAATTTTTCTCCAAAACAAAAACTATTAAAATGTAAATAAACAATTCGTTCGAACAGCTGTGCAGCAACTGTCAAACTAAAGCTACAAATTGTAGTGAGAACGGTGGAGATTAAAAAATAAAGCTAATGCGGATTTAGCTGCAGTGAGAACGTAGTATTAAGGCTTTCATAAGAAACTAATGTAAAATTCAAACAATGATAAGAAGAAGATCATCATCTATGCTGATTGATGCTAAGAAATAAAATTTCAGTGATGTTCAACTAGTGGAAACGTGTAATAGGAAGACAGAAGATGTTGAAAGATGTTTAAAATGATTATGAAATTTTTATTGCAATGGGTATAAGATGAAGATTAATATATTTCTGGTAAAATACATAGCTCAAGAGTTTAGAAGTTTACAAGTAATTGGATATTTAATAATACTAGCAGATTCCAGCCCTTGAAATTCGAGTGCAAATTCTAGGAAATTTTATTTTTTCATTAAATAAAGACCCCAAAGGTATGCTAATCAATTATAGCCAATTCGCAAACAACACAAAAAACAAACTCATTTTTATTACAAACACATTAACAAATTTAATAAACACACACATAGCATTGTATAATTTTATGTATGTGTTAGAAGCAACTTTAAATGCAATTTACTCAAAACAAAGGAAAAAATTTAAAAATCTGTAAATCTGCTGAACGACTAAAAAGAAATACCTTTCAAATAATATACGTTTGATCAAAATCGGGATGAAACGGTAGAACAAAACATCGGTCACAAGAAATCGCCTAGCCTATTAATATTATAGTTTAGGAATAGAGCTTGCAATACCGGGATTCCGTTTTCTGGGATCCTGGTATTATTGATATTTTTAATACTGTTCAATACTGGTTTTAATGGCCACTTAATACCGGTATCCGGTATTACATTTTTTTGCTGCAATTTAACATTTATATCACTTTTATTTACTATTTCATTTGTTATGAGTAATTATCACATTTTTATGTGTTATCATGTTTTTAGATTAAATCTAATTTTGAAATTTACGTACAGCTGGAGTGGACCTACTGAAGTAATTTGTTTTTTGTACATTAAGAAAGAGCTTTTTTGTAAGTTAATTTTCCTTCAGTTCAGAGAGCGTTTGCATAAAAAATACAAAAAAAGACAGTTTTCGTTTAATATGTTTTGCACTTCCATAGATATCAGAAATGGTTTAGCTACCAGGGGATGTAAAAATATACCAAAATCTATAAACTCTATAAAAAAATTTACGTGTGCAGCACAGTGAAAAAATTCGTGCAAATATGATTAAAGAGTTAAAATCTCAAATTCTTTAAGGACAAAGATTTATTCTTACATTTTATGAATGGACATCGGTCAAAAACCGATTTCTTGATACTGGAATCAAGAAATTCTGGAAAGATCATTGCCTGCAGAAAAGTGTGTTTCGTTCGTTGAAGAAAAGCTTAAATTATTCCAAGTTTCCTTAAATAAACATATTGTGTGCATTGCAACCGCATCGGTTGCATCTCTCACGACCAAAGTTAGAAAATTGATTTGTGAAAGGCAACAACATTGCTTAGTTCACGGCATTAAATTGGCTGTCATTAAGGTTTTATATATAAATATGATATACCAAAATTTAGAAAATGAAGATGAACTGAACACCAGTATACAAGTAATGAAAATGATAGGGATCTTGATGATAATAGTTTAGCCATAGAAAACAATGCAATTGACTGTTTGTTTAATTATTCATGAATTAAATAAATAAGAAAAGTTGTGAAGCTATTCAGACTTTCGCCAATGATAACTGATAAAGCTTTACAGAAACATTTTAAATAAGTATTTGGAAAGGAACTGAATTTAATTCTAGATTCTAAAACACATAAGAATAGCTTATTTGCCATGCTAGAACGCTTTGTCCAGTTAAGGAACTGCATACAAAAAGCTTTGATTCATTGAAATTTAAATGCTGAAATATCATTTTCGGAAATTGACTTTTCTTTAGCATTATCAGATATTTCAGTTCTTCTTCCAATTAAATTAACTCTTGAAGCTTGTTGTCGTCAAGATGTTACTCTTCTTAGTGCAGATGCAGCTTTACTATTTATGTTTAATCGATTTACAGAACAGAATACTGCTTTAAGTAATAAATTCAAGGAATAGCATATTATTCATATAAAACAAAGGCGTACTGATTTATCGATTCTACTGTATTATCTGCACAATCCTACTGAATCAGAAGATGACGACGAAGATGAAATTTTTAATCGAATTAACAAAGCAGCAATAGTGGAACGCTTATAGAATATCGACGATGACGATATTGAAAATATAAGAGCCTCTTTCATCGACGTTTCCGAGTCATCTGCTGATTCTGAGCCAGAAATTCCAATTTCGATGACAATGAAAGAAAAACTAGAAATAGCAATTTCCAAGAAAGTTGGTGTGATAGCGAGTACAATTACAAAACCGATGAATTCTAAAGTACTTTATAAAGTTATAAAACAGGAACTAGCATACTTCGAAGTAGAACATAGAAGAGGGAAATATCTTAAACTAGTATAGGCTGCCTTATGTCCATAATACCAACTAGCGTCGAGTCCGAAAGAACTTTTACAGTAGCAGGGCTGTAGTGCACAAAAATTCGATCCAGCTTAAGCGATAAAACTTTTGATAATTTAACATTTTTGAGGGAATATTTTAAAGGCAAATCACAATAATAGGACATAGAACATATCGTCACCTAAAATGTAAAAGGCCGTAGCTAACAAAAAATTCAAAATTGACTTTTTTATTGATTATGATGTAGCTCACCAAAATACGCCTACCCACAAAATACGCCTACCCACAAAATTTTACAAATTTTATAAATAAATCCATCTTTATTCTAAAATTTGGGTATTCAGCCCTGTTCTTGAAACGTTGTTATTTGAATAAGAGTGAATTTAAATTCACAGGAAATTGAAATTTTTGGGTTTCTTGAAACCACTTTTTTTTATTTATTTAATGGAAACATATGTTTGAGTTAAGAACCATATGTTTGAGTTAAGAACATATATTTTCTAGAAACCGAGGTGCCATATGGTTCTTTATTCAGTTTCACAAAAAACTTTTAAGTATTTTGTGCATGTTTTATCTTAAGTTTATAGAAAAATTATAAAGAAAAATATTTTCTTTTAAAATAACAACTTATTTGTTCATTTAACTGTTTTTGTTCTTCAATTTTTACTTTTAAAAAGTTAGGCATCACCAAAAAAAATTTCGATATTCAAATAAATTGGATTTGACTGGCATCACTACTGTTTCGAACATATGCAAAAAAATAAAAATATGTGATTTAATGAAAATTTTTTTTAATTCCTTTATTTGCAATAATTAGTGCATAAAGAATCTATGTTATAATTGAAAAAATTATAATGGAAAATAGATTGCGTAAATAAGAAGTTTTATTATAGTTATAGGACAGCATCATCGCAAAAAGTGTGTTTTATTAACATCGACCACTTATTAAGATTTTTTTTTTTAAATCAGCGCAAAATGTAGACGTTTTTTAAAATCGTTTTTTTTCATAAAATTAATGTCTAATTTTTTAAAATAATGACAAGGTTCAATAAAAAACATGTTAGAGTTTAAATATCAATTAGTTTTTTTTATATCTTAAGACCTGGTTAGTAGAAAAAAGGGCATTTGTTTTGATTTCACAAAGCCTTTTCTATGTGAATTAAAACGAGAAAAAATATTCTTATTGAAATTAGAAAACAGCAAAAAACTCATAGATTTAAGAATTTTTTTTTTTTTGTGATAGTGGTTTCAAGATAGTGGTTTACGTGACGATAACTATACTTATATATTATTAAATATTTTATTACTCTTTTTTTTTATATTTTTCTTCGCCTTAAAAAAAAGTTTATTGTTTTGAATTATACATTATTGAATTAAATGTTTTATTTTGTTTTTTATTTTTTCTTCTATTTTTTGCAGTGTAGTTTCGCTTTCTTCGTTTTTTAAATACCGGTATTAATAACGGGATTCCGGTATTAATATTATGAAATACCGAAATACCGGTTTTGAAAATTTGGTACGTTATTGCAAACCCTAATTACGAACATTACTAAGAGTTCATTAGTGAAATCTCGTTAATTAACTTTTTTTGTAAACTATTTTGGAAAAATCGCTGAAGTATGGTGATTTTCAAGCCCATATATCGAGGGCTTATATTCAAAAAGTGCTATCTACATTTGACAGCAATATTAATTTTTGATTTCAAACTGTTGTCTGATATAATATTAATTTTGATATCATACATGATTAGTACGTCTATTTCTTAATAGATATAGTAGCAAATCAATCTACAATTACTTTCAGATCTTATTAAGAAATTGGTTTTACACGCTCTCTTTAAAATAATTATTGATGCAGATAGCACTTTTTGAATATAAGCCCTCGATATATTGTATCAATGACTTTCATTAAAATCCACTTTCTGTTTCTATTTCTATTGTTACGTGTTTATGAAAAAAAAGGACACTTTGATTTATTGGGATTTTTAGACAACAAATTATTGACGAATTTCATTTGTCAAAAATATAAACAAAATTACTGTAGTGTGTCGAAGTTACCTGGAGTTCATAAAATCTATGAAACTATATCAAACTATTTTTTTTTAGCTTTTAGCTAAGTTACTTACCACTTGAATGCTTTTGTAGTTAGTGAATTCATTTTACCATAAAGCATGAAAACCCAACGGTTTGAGAAAAATAAATGGGCAGAGTGTAAATGTCTGAACTGAAGGCATACTTGCTTGTTGTGTATTTGGCGTTGAGATTCACAGCAATGTGTTAAAGTATTTCTTGAAAACGTGAACTATTTAAATCATTTAGCGTTTATGTAAAACTGATTGTAAATAATGTTATGTATGGATTGAAGATCCTGAGTTTTTAGTAATGTTCAGCCGATGGAACCACGTAATAGGAGAACATCGTTTTTAGAAAGAATTCAATATATTATATCATATAACATTTATTTTTCAAAAATTAATAAAACCGCTGAAGTATAACAAATTGAAGCAGGACATAATATATTTCTACAAAACCTAATAAATTAATGTATTGTAATTTATGTAACGTTTCTAAAGGGTGTTCATAAAAAAGGATGTTCAAAAAACTTTTTTTTAATAGAAAATTTTTTGGGAAAAATTATTTAAATGAAACATTTAAAAATGTAAAAAATTTTTTTAACAGAAAATTTTTGGGAAAAATTATTGAAATGAAACATTTCAAAATGTAAAAAATTTTTTTAATTACATGTAACTCTTTTCTTAAACTGTTCAAATCGCTGGAGTATATCGGTTTTCAAGGAACGTATTTGTTGTATTAATTAGAACTGTTTCGGTTTATTCCTTAAAAAATTCTATACTATTTTTGTTTAAATCACTGTATTGTCAAAATTTCCATTTTATTCTTAATTGTTTATGAAACCATTTTACTCTTAAGTGTTTATGATAGGGGGAGGATATTTAAATTTAGTCAGATTTGTAGATGGCGGTAATGGAAAATGTCAAAAATATACACAAAACTATTGTAGTGTATCGATATTACCAGGTGTTCATAGAATCCATGAAACTCTTTCAAATTATTGATTTTAGCTTTTAGCTAAGTTACTTACCACTTATGTGTATACTGTGGGAATTCATGAGCTAATTTTACCATAAACAATGAAAGCCCACTTGTTTGGAAAGAAATCGTCAGACTGTAACATGGCCCTCTCTTTGTACTTATGCATGAAACACATAGACGAGTTTGGCTTCACAACAACACGATTACAAATGCTGCTGGCAGCAATTGTAGTCGTGTAGTGAGCTACTTAATTTTTTGGAAACGACAGCAACATATAACAATAATATAAACAGCTGTTTTTCTACAAATGCATTTTTATTTCAGTAGTGCCAATTATATTTTTTTTGCTTTATTAAAATAGAAGGATATGCATGATTCTATATAAACTTGACTTAAATATACAACTACTTATTTATAATGCATTATTATAACGTAAAAATAAATAAATAAATTTATTTAACCCCTTTTGGTTATTAATAGAATTATAGCATTTAATTTTGCGATTTTTTTTTCAAAAAAATAAAATATTTCATAGCACTAATTTCTTTTACATATTTTCTTATATTGTCAACACTATATTTGTTTTGTAGCCAACAAAAATAGAAATTATCCTAACATGACTGCAGCGACAAAAGTAATCGTGTAGCCATGCAGCTGTGTTGGTGTCAAAATAATCCGTTTCATATAAACGTGTGTATTTTATTTTTGACAGGCTGTAGTCGTGTAGCCGCTGTCTTCTATGAGTTTCATGCATTACTCTTTGTACATTTGGGGTTGAGGTTCTTAGCGATGTTTGAAAGAGAATAATAAGGTTTTTTTAACAGTTGTTCATCGCTTTAATTGTAACTGCTGTCTTGGCATGATTTGATGTGTGTGAAAAATTGGTTTTACTCGCAAATAATGCTGAGTATTTAATTATATTAAAGGGCTTGTGTTTGTGGTCATGTTCAGCAGATGGAACCATTTAATAGGAAAGAATTTGGAAAGAATTCAATTTATTATATTGTATATCATTGGTTTCTCAAAAACTTTTAAAATCGCTGAGGTATAAAAAATCAAGGATTACAAAAACAGGACTTAACTGAACTGGAATTAATTTTTTTTATATTGTACAAAACTACCACCATTAAGATTTTTAAGGGTGGCCATGCAACAGAGATATTAAAAAAATATATTTTTAAGGGAAAAATGTTTTGAGACAAATATTGAAATACCAGAATTGTAAAATCCAGTTAAATTACTGAAGTGTAACGTAAGCCAAACTTTTTACCAGGATTTCATAACATGCAAAAATCTTCTCTGAGTCAAAGACTTTTAAATAAAAAGCGCAATTGTTTGGAAAGGAATCGTAAGACTTTACCATGACGGAATTGAAAGTGCACTTGCTCTTAATATTCAAAGCGTGTATCATTAAATGTGTTAGAAACTATTTAAATAATAAATAACTAGAGGACCCCTGCTGCTCCGCATTATATTATATTATATTATATTATATTATATTATATTATATTATATTATATTATATTATATTATATTATATTATATTATATTATATTATATTATATTATATTATATTATATTATATTATATTATATTATATTATATTATATTATATTATATTATATTATATTATATTATATTATATTATATTATATTATATTATATTATATTATATTATATTATATTATATTATATTATATTATATTATATTATATTATATTATATTATATTATATTATATTATATTATATTATATTATATTATATTATATTATATTATATTATATTATATTATATTATATTATATTATATTATATTATATTATATTATATTATATTATATTATATTATATTATATTATATTATATTATATTATATTATATTATATTATATTATATTATATTATATTATATTATATTATATTATATTATATTATATTATATTATATTATATTATATTATATTATATTATATTATATTATATTATATTATATTATATTATATTATATTATATTATATTATATTATATTATATTATATTATATTATATTATATTATATTATATTATATTATATTATATTATATTATATTATATTATATTATATTATATTATATTATATTATATTATATTATATTATATTATATTATATTATATTATATTATATTATATTATATTATATTATATTATATTATATTATATTATATTATATTATATTATATTATATTATATTATATTATATTATATTATATTATATTATATTATATTATATTATATTATATTATATTATATTATATTATATTATATTATATTATATTATATTATATTATATTATATTATATTATATTATATTATATTATATTATATTATATTATATTATATTATATTATATTATATTATATTATATTATATTATATTATATTATATTATATTATATTATATTATATTATATTATATTATATTATATTATATTATATTATATTATATTATATTATATTATATTATATTATATTATATTATATTATATTATATTATATTATATTATATTATATTATATTATATTATATTATATTATATTATATTATATTATATTATATTATATTATATTATATTATATTATATTATATTATATTATATTATATTATATTATATTATATTATATTATATTATATTATATTATATTATATTATATTATATTATATTATATTATATTATATTATATTATATTATATTATATTATATTATATTATATTATATTATATTATATTATATTATATTATATTATATTATATTATATTATATTATATTATATTATATTATATTATATTATATTATATTATATTATATTATATTATATTATATTATATTATATTATATTATATTATATTATATTATATTATATTATATTATATTATATTATATTATATTATATTATATTATATTATATTATATTATATTATATTATATTATATTATATTATATTATATTATATTATATTATATTATATTATATTATATTATATTATATATTATATTATATTATATTATATTATATTATATTATATTATATTATATTATATTATATTATATTATATTATA
Organism: Cordilura impudica; assembly: GCA_963682025.1. Lineage (NCBI taxonomy): Eukaryota > Metazoa > Arthropoda > Insecta > Diptera > Scathophagidae > Cordilura > Cordilura impudica. The sequence continues at coordinate 201,795,646 of OY821521.1, forward strand.
TTATATTATATTATATTATATTATATTATATTATATTATATTATATTATATTATATTATATTATATTATATTATATTATATTATATTATATTATATTATATTATATTATATTATATTATATTATATTATATTATATTATATTATATTATATTATATTATATTATATTATATTATATTATATTATATTATATTATATTATATTATATTATATTATATTATATTATATTATATTATATTATATTATATTATATTATATTATATTATATTATATTATATTATATTATATTATATTATATTATATTATATTATATTATATTATATTATATTATATTATATTATATTATATTATATTATATTATATTATATTATATTATATTATATTATATTATATTATATTATATTATATTATATTATATTATATTATATTATATTATATTATATTATATTATATTATATTATATTATATTATATTATATTATATTATATTATATTATATTATATTATATTATATTATATTATATTATATTATATTATATTATATTATATTATATTATATTATATTATATTATATTATATTATATTATATTATATTATATTATATTATATTATATTATATTATATTATATTATATTATATTATATTATATTATATTATATTATATTATATTATATTATATTATATTATATTATATTATATTATATTATATTATATTATATTATATTATATTATATTATATTATATTATATTATATTATATTATATTATATTATATTATATTATATTATATTATATTATATTATATTATATTATATTATATTATATTATATTATATTATATTATATTATATTATATTATATTATATTATATTATATTATATTATATTATATTATATTATATTATATTATATTATATTATATTATATTATATTATATTATATTATATTATATTATATTATATTATATTATATTATATTAATTATATTATATTATATTATATTATATTATATTATATTATATTATATTATATTATATTATATTATATTATATTATATTATATTATATTATATTATATTATATTATATTATATTATATTATATTATATTATATTAATTTTTATAATATAATACCAAAATTTGCCAAGAGAAGTCAACGTACAGTAATGCCAAAATATGCCAAGAGAAGTTTACGTACAGTAAAAGTAAAGTTGATTGTCCACGCATAACTTTCCTCAAACCCAACGAATTTGCCAAGAGAAGTTAACGTACAGTAATGCCAAAATATGCCAAGATAAGTTAACGTACAGTAAAAGTAAAGTTGATTCTCCGCGCATAACTTTCCTCAATCCCAACGAATTTAAGCAGTTAATAGCAGTCAAAAGAAGGAGCTAGATCCACTGAGTGTTCTTAGACCTATGTCAACAGCCTACGTTAATTAGAACTCTAGTTATAGAGGTTTGAGAGAAGAAAAATATTGAAAAAAATCTTGAATGCAAAGTTTATTCATAAATTCTTTTAATATATAAGATAAGAAAATGATCATTAATAATGATGCTGAGAACTAAATTTTTAGTGATGTTCAACTAGTGGAAACACGTGATAGGAAGACGAAGATTCTGAAGGTGTATTCAAAATATCTATGGATTGTTTTTTTCCAGCGAAGAAACGATGAACCTCTCAAACTGATAATGACTACTTTTCTGGAATATTTTCATTGTCTTGAAAGTATTTCATTGTCTTGAAAATTTTCCAAAGAATTGTATTAAGAGTTCATAGTTATAATATTTTCAAAATTTTTTTTTTGTTTTATATTTATTGGGAAAATTCGTAAAAGAGGTTCAGAAATTCGCATTAATTAGTTTTGTTTTTTCAAAACATAAGTAAAATCGCTGCAGTGTAACGATATTCAATTGCCGAACTTGGTGTATCAAATAGACTTTTACTAGGACTTTACCTAAAAAACTCTATATCTCTTTTTTTTAAAGAAATGGTTTCATGATTTCAAACAATTTCCATATAATAAATTGCATAAAATTCACAAAACTATTTCAAATAATTGTTTTACTCTTTCTTGTTCTTTGTGCATTTATCGCTGACATTCCTTACAATGTGCGAAAGTATATCTTGGTAAATATTTAAGGGAATTTTGTTACATTGCAACGAGAAATAACATGTTTTCTCTATTGCCGCTCATCGCTTTAATTGTAACCACTGTCTTGGTGTAGATGATTCAATAAAAGCTAAAGCTTTTTAAATGTTTTAGTGTGTGTGAAAAATTGATTATAAATGATGCTGGCAATTGAATTATATTAAGGATGTTCAGCCAATGGAAACATGTAACAGGAGAACATGAATTTTGGAAAGAATTAGTTTTATGTATTTTATTGTATAACGTTGGTTTTTCAAAAATTAACAAGATCGTTGAAGTATAACAAATTCAAGAATATCCACGAAGGACGTAAAGCGTTTTTATACAACCGGAAAAATTAATGTAGTGTAAGATTCAAAAAAGTGTATCTAAAGGATGTTCGCAAAACAGGGATGTATTTTTTTAAATGGAATATTTTTTGGGAAAATTATTGAAATGAAAGATTTCCATAGTGTACAAAAGGAGTTAAGAGGTTTTCAGTAAAAGTGAAATTCAGTTGAAGCACTGAAGTGTAAAGACAACTAGACTTAATACTAGGATTTCATAAAATTCAAAAATCATCTTCAATTGTGTTTTTCCTCGTACACTAAATACACACTTGTATGCATGCTGTGGGAATTCGTGAGTTCATTTTCCCATAACCAAACGTTTAAAGCAAGAAAGACAATTGTTTGGGAAGAAATCGTTAGACTGGCAAATGACTGAACTCAAGACAGGCTTGCTCTTAATGCAGTTCAGACAGTGTGTTAAAAACTAATGCAAAATTATAACAATAAGAATAATATCATCATCAGTGATGATGCTGAGAGCTAAATTTTTAGCCATGTTCAACTAGTGGAAACGTGTAACAGGAAGACAGAAGATTTTGAAGGACGATTCAAATTAAATATGGATTATTTATTTCACTGAGAATAGGATGAAGCTGTCTACTTGATGAATAGAATTTTTTGGAAAAATCCTAACTTAAGAGTTTAGATTACAAATAGATTGGTATTTAATATTATAACGAAATCGGTGTCTTGAAAATGTTCCAAGAAATTTTTTTTAAAGTTCATAAGTAAGCACTCAAATATTTTCAAAATCTGTCTTCTTTAATATTTATTTGGACAAAACTGGTGAAAGAATTAAACAAGAAATATTGTCGTGCTTAAAGATTTTCAAAGATCCTAAAAAAAATTCAGAAAATTTCCAACAATTACCTTTTATTATTAACTGAATAAATCGCTGAAGTATAACAATTGTCTAGGCACATACATATATATTGTATGAATTAGTTCTTTTCCTAGGACTTTGCTTAAAAAAGAATTCGAATAAATTCCATAACACTTTGCCGAATTCGTAGACAACAATTATACACGACCTTCATTTGTCAAAAATCGACGCAAAGTTAATGTACTGTATCGATGCTATCAGGCTGTCATATAATACATAAAACTATTTCAAACTATTGTTGTTGTCTTAGCTAAGTTCTTACCACTTGAGTGCATACTGTGGGAGTTCGTGAGTTCATTTTCCCATAAACATATATTCAAACAAAATTCCAGTTATTTTAAACAAACAATGTGGTTACAGCTAATCTAAAGCAGTCTACCTCTAAATTAATACATCTGTTTTTGGGATTTGAAGTAAAGTGACAAAGCGTGTCTTGGAAAATTATTTAAAATTCAGATGTTAATGAAGGCCAACACAATTAAGATAAAGATGCTGTGAATTATATTTTTTGGTGATGTTCAACCACTGGAAACAAGTCATAGGAGTTCAGAAAATTTGGAAATAGTTTTAAAGCGATTATTAGGCTATTTTTTTAATAATGAAAAGGCGTAGCTGTCAAAAGGTTTATACTTCACTGTATATTAAATGACCTGCAAATTTTTTTTCAATAAAAATTTTTTTTAAAAATTTCAATAAAATAAATAATGTGCCCTTTTAGAAAAATCGGTAGAAAAATTCTTGTCTGCGTAATATTTCAATAGTTTGTATTAAGATTGCACAATTGAAATTTAAAATATTTTTAAATTCTTTTATATTTATTTGCACCGAATTATATATCAAGGATTTGATCTGGGTCCTTTTGAACTTCTTAATATATAATAACATAAAGTGTAAAATTAAAAAAAAAAAATGTAGGTCTTTCATTTAAATTTTACAGTAGTTCCTATTGAAAAAGAAAAAAAAAAGAAAAATATTAATGACCACCCAGTTGGAAATTTTCTAACGACATCTCTACAATAACTGGCGTCTGGGTAATTCTGATCTTCATAATATTTATATGAATTATAAATACAAAAAAAAAAATGCAATATCAATATCAAAAAAATGTACCCAGTTTTAAACATTCTATACACGTCTTCAATGACTTATAGCCATATCAGAGTTACAGCTGACTCAGAGAATATTCTTATGACATGTACATGTCTTGTATGACGTCTTTAAGTAACTCTCAAACCTATAATATTCATAGGCAAGACGATTTCTTGTGACGGATATAAGAATTGTAGTTAATAACCGATACTGACCAAAAATAACTCATCTTAATGGTATTTCTTTTTAGCAGTCCACCTTATTTACAGATTTGCACCGTATGGAACATTTGAAGTAAGGCTCATTTAAAGCTGAAAGTAACACATACATAAAATGCGTACTGTGTGTGTCTTTATTATTAATATCAAAAGCCCTGTGGTGAATTAATTATTAAAAGAAAAGAGAAAATTTCCTGAAATTTGCACTCGAATTTCAGGAGCTGGGCTCTGCTAGTCATTATAGAAACGTACGATTATGGTCAGCTTTCTATAACTATATGACCAAAGTGCTGACATGCCGTAAACAAAATTTATCTGCTTTAATTTTTCTCTACTGACATTGTATTTCAGACAAAATTTCCAGCTGGATAGTTCAACAGATGAGTGTTACGCTTAAGTTGACTTTTACCAGTCCATCATAAAATGCAGGAGCTTATTTCAATTGTAATCATTTTGAAAAAAACTAATAATTTTTCTAACATGGAAGTTCGTGAGTTCATTTTCCCATAAACAAAGATTTAAAAAAAAGCAAATGCGTGGGAAAAAATCATTAGACTATACCTTATGGTAATTATATTTGCTAGTTAATGCACTAAATTGGCTTATTTAAAGTAAGTGCAAAAATTTGCTTGCCAACTTGCTTAAAATTGTATGGATATGGTGCTGAAAATGAAAGTACAGTGCGACATCGACTAACGCATTTAATATAAATTAAATAGGTCCATAGTACAAGTTGTAAGTATAAATGTCAATATTAAAAAACTACGTTTGATTAAAAAAGTACCTTTTAATAAAAAGTACTTTTTCTAAAATAAGTACCTTTTCTTAAAAAGTATCTTTTCTTGAAAAGCACCTTTCATTAAAAAAATACATTTTCGTAAAAACTAGCTTTTATTGAAAAAGTGCTTCTTCTTAAAAAAGTACTATTTATTAAAAAGACAACTTTTTTACAAAAGTACCTTTTCTTAAAAACTTCCTTTTCTTAACAAAGTACCCTTTATTAAAAAGGTGGCTTTTATTAAAAAAGTACCTTTCTTATAAAAGTAAATTTTCTTAAAAAAGTACATATTCTTAAAAAGTACATTTTCTTAAAAAAATATCTTTTCTTAAAGAAGCACCTTTTCTTAAAAAACAACACTGTCTTCTAAAAAGTAGCTTTTATGAAAAGGTTGGTGTTATTAAAAAAGTACCGTTTATTTAATTTTCTCAAAAGTTCCTTTTATTAAAAAAGTTCTATTTTTTAAAAAGTACCTTTTTCTAAAAAAGTACATTATATAAAAAGTACAATATCTTAAAAAGTACCTTTACTTAAAAAAGTAACTCTTCTTAAAAAAGTATTTTTTCTTAAAAAATTTGTTCTCTTAAAAAGTTCCTTGCTTAAAAAAGTAATTTTTCTCAAAATTTACCTTTTCCTTAAAATGTAGCGTTTCTTAAAAAAGTAGTAACTTTACTTAAAAGTATTTTCATAATTTTTTAACGGCCGTTTAGCGTTACAACTAAATAGTTTTGAAATATTTTCAAATAATTGACCAAAATCATTCTCGCGAAACGATCTCTAGACATCGTATTAGGGGTTCATAAAATAAAGACTATTTAATTTTAAATTGTTTTATTTTTCAAAATATCGAAATCAACCCATGACAGCATCCCTTACCCCTAATCTAGGTGACTGCTTGCATGCATGGTGTGCATGTTCCCATGAACAAAGATTTTATAATTAACATATAAATATGTGGGAAAAATCAGTAGAGTATATCTAAAAACCGGCCATGCCACTAAAAAGTTTTATTTCCGTAAAACGGGATTTCTACATCAAAAGAGAATCGACAGATATTTAAAATTTTTTAATGAGAGGCATTTTTTATACCCTATACCACTATGTGGTTTGGGTATAATGACTTTGTGCTGCTGTTTGTAACAACCAAAAATATTCGTCCTAGACCCATCTTTAATTATACCGATCGACTCAGAATCACTTTTTGAATCGAAATAGCAATGTCCGTCCGTCCGTCCGTCCGTCCGTCTGTGTGTCCATGTAAAGCTTGTAATCAAACTACAAGTCGCAAATATGAATATATTTTGTTGAAATTTGGTATATAAGCTTTTATCGGCCATGGGATGAACGCTACTGAAATTGGTGAGAATCGGTCCATGTTCAGACCTAGCCCCCATACAAATGACCCCTATGAAATCGACATAAATTGCCATAAGTTCCAAATTATCATATAGATCTCAGTCAAATTGGGTTTGTATGTGTTTATTACATCTATTAATCAGTAGTTCAAAATTACTCCCTATAGGAAAATTTTTAGTCATAGGCCCCATACAGAGCTGCTTCCCGATCTTCACTTAAATCTATTAAAAACAAAAATATTGCACAGATTTTTCTCAAATTTGGTTTGTATATATTTTTTCAAAGTATAAGTGACTTTACCAAATATGGTCATGATCGGTCCATTTGTCGACCTAGTCCCCATATAAATATTGTATCCGATATGAACTTTTTCATATCTGCAGCGAAAAATATTAATAAAAATTCCACTCAAATTTGATTTATGCTTATTTGCTATATCCAATTAGTTGGACCGAAGAGATAGGGTATCTTAACCATGGTATAGGGTATCGTATAGTCGGGCTAGACCGACTATAATTTTCTTACTTGTTTTATAAAATGTATTTTTTTTAATAAAAAGTAATTTTTTAATAATAGACACTTTTTAGTGAAAGGTGTTTTTTTAATAACAGGTACTATTTTTAATAAAATATACTTTTTTTAATAAAAGATACTTTTTTAATAATACTTTTTTAATAAAAATTTACTTTTTTAATAAAAGCAATTATTTAAATAAAACGTACTTTTTAAATAGAAGATACCTTTTACTAAAAAGTAATTTTTTACTAAAATGTATATCTTTAATAAAACGTACTTTTTTAATAAAAGTTACTTTTTTAATAATAGGCCCTTTTTATAAAAGGTACTTTTTTAATAAAAGGTACTTTTTTAATAAAAGGTACTTTTTTAATAAAATGTATTAATTAATAAAAGGCAGTTTTTTAATAAAAGGAACTTTTTTAATAAAAGGTACTTTTTAATAAAAGGTACTAATTAATAAAAGGCAGTTTTTTGATAAAAGTTACTTTTTTAGTAAAAGGTACTTCTTTAAAAAAAGATACTTTTTTAATACAAGGTACTTTTTTAATAAAAGGTACTTTTTCAATAAAAGGTACTTTTTTAATAAAAGGTACTTTTGTAATAAAAGGTACTTTTTTAATAAAATGTACTTTTTTAATAAAAGGTACTTTTTTAATAAAAGGTACTTTTTTAATAAAAGGTACTTTTTTAATAAAAGGTACTTTTTTAATAAAAGGTACTTTTTTAATAAAATGTACATTTTTTTGATATATGGAACTTTTTCATAAATGTCTTTTTTAATAAAAGGTACTTTTTCAATAAAAGCCACTCTTTCAATAAAAGTGACTTTTTCAATAAAAAAGGTACTTTTTCGTGAAAAGGTACGTTATGATAAAAAGATGCTATATTAGAAAAGGTTAAATAAGGTATATTTTTTAAAGTTTTTTTTTTCATAAAATGTACTTTTTTAGGAATATATTTGGGATTTTTTAAACGCGATTGATTTAAAACAAAATCTGGCATCTCTCTATCGCAAATGCATTTGACCTGATTTAAATATAAAGTTATCTATTTAAATGGTAAAGCGTGTATTGTTGACGATTTAAATTAAAAAAAATGGAAATAAATGATGCTGAAAATAAAATTATTTATCTTGTTCAAATACTGGAACCATTTAGTAGGAAATCATCAAATTGTGAAGGTGGATTTGATAGTTTAACTAATTTTCAATAAGTTTTATATTTAGTTTAAATTTTTGAAATGACAGCATAACTTCATTAAATTAACTAAAGATAAAGTACTTTTTAGAAATTAACAAAAACCTATAAATCTATAAAATATTTTAGAAACACTTAATGTTTCCCCTTTTTTCCTCCACCACCAACCAACCACTCATTATATAAAAAATTAAGAGTTCATAGTTGTAATATTTTCAAAATTTGTTTCCTTTTATATTTATTGGGAAAAATCGTAAAAGAGGTTCAGGTTCGCATTAATTAGTTTTTGTTCGAAAACTAAGTAAAATCGCTGCAGTATAACGATATCCAAGGGCCGAATTTAGTGTATCAAGTAGACTTTTACTAGGACTTTGCTTAACAAACTCTAGATCTTTTTTTTTAAATAACTGAATTGAAACTGAATTGTAGACACTAAATTTCATAAAATTCATTCATAAATAATTGTTTTACTTTTTGCTAAGTTATTTACCACATGAGTGCTTGCTGTGAGAGTTCGTGAGTTCATTTTACCATAAACAAAATTGAAGAGATACCAGTTATTTGGATAGAAATCGGCAGACTATAGCATGGCTGAACCGGTGGTTTACTTGTCCTTTGTGCATTTATCGCTGACATTCCTCACTGGAACTATATCTTGGTAAATATTTAATAATGGAATTTTGTTACATTGCAACGAGAAATAACATGTTTTCTCTATTGTCGCTCATCGCTTTAATTGTAACCACTCTCCTGGTGTAGATGATTCAATAAAAGCTTGAAGTATTTGAATGTTTTAGTGTGAGTGATAAATTGTTTGTAAATGATGCTGACATGACAATTGAATTATATTAAAAGGTTGTTCAGCCGATGGAAACATGTAATAGGAGAACATGAATTTTAGAAAGAATTAAATTTAAGTATAATATTGTATAACGTTAACAAGATCGTTGAAGTATAACAAATTCAAGGATATCCACGCAGTACGCAAAGCGTTTTTATAGAACCGGAAAAGTTAATGTAGTGTAAGATTCACAAAAGTGTGCCAAAAGGATGTTCGTAAAACAGGGATGTATTTTTTTTTAATGGAATTTGTTTTTGGGAAAATTATTGAAATGAAAGATTTCAAAAATGTACAATAGAAGTTAAGAGATTTTCAGTAAAAGTGAAATCCAGTTGAATCACTGAAGTGTAAAGACAACTAGATTTAATAATAGGATTTCATAACATCCAAAAATCATCTTCAAATATGTTTTTCCTCTTACACTAAGTACACACTTGCTGTGGGAGTTCGAGAGTTCATTTTCCCATAACCAAACCCTTTAAGCAAAAAAGACAATTGCTTGGGAAGAAATCGTTAGACTGACAAATGACTGAACTCAAGATAGGCTTGCTCTTATTGCAGTTCATACAGAGTCTCTTTGGGTTTTACGTGTATACCTGTCTTGATGACTTAACCACACGGTGGTCTTAGCACATGGAGAGATACTATGCGTCTTGCCTTCGCCCCGCCATAAGACGGTTACAAGCTGGAGTGATGTTTACGGCATCACTTCACACTTTGTTATTGTGTCGAGCCTATCTAAAACTCTTTTGCTTTAGAGCTAGCAACACCTGGGTGAATGCACCTCCACATCGATCTGCGATCTGCCCGCGGTACGGGCACCACAAGCCACTGCGAAACTCCCCGAGGGGCCGTTCCCAATGAGATCGTAAAAGATTCGTCAAAGACTTCTGCTTTGACCTTGCTTACCATGACACTGTTTTCTGACCCATTTCCACGCACTCTTGTAGCGTCAAATCTACTCATGCTACATCCGACAATCTTGCATCCGATTCATCTTGCGACTCATCTTCCACTCATGCCACCCAACCAACGCATATACCAGCATTTCCATCCAACGTATATACCAGCTCTTCTACTCACAACCACCCCTACTAGTCACACACAGCGATCTCCTCTGCACATCAGATTCGAAAGCCTCTAGTGCCACGTTCGTAATGTGATCCATCATTCCGTCAATTCAACTTGGATTCACATATATTAAAGGGTTGTGACAACCTTTTCATCTGGTTGGATTTTTCACGATCCACCAGTCGGCTATCAGATTACAGTGTCATGGCTCGCTTGGTATCCACAAGAAGTCGAAGAGTCCTCTTTTTGGGCAATTCGATCTCCCCGCAGTACCAAATTTAGCGCCTTTTGGTAAGGCTTCGCTACTAAGTAGCCAATTTAGTAGCTACCAGTTATCCCCCGTGAAGGGATTGCACTGGCAGACATTTCTCTTCCTTAACCTTTAGCCGCTAGGAATAATCACCAGAATTAACTGGCTTTGCCTAGCGTTGCCCAGGAGCACCACTTGGAGGTAGGTTATAGGCCATTGTATCATGTCCTTGGCAAGCCAGTTCTATGAATACAACTTTTGCTCCCTGCAGTTCATACAGTCTGTTAAAAACTAATGCAAAATTAAAACAATTACAATAAGAAGAATATCATCACTAGTGATGATGCTGAGAACTAAATTTTTAGCCATGTTCATCTAGTGGAAACATGTAACAGGAAGACAGAAGATTTTGAAGGACGATTCAACTTAAATATGGATTCTTTATATCACTGCGAATAAGATGAAGCTATCTACTTGATGATTATTTTATTTTTTTTTTTTTTGTGGTAAAAAAAAATCTAACTTGGGTATTTTGAAAAATATCAAAATCGTGTTGGAAATATTCAAGAATTTTATTTGAAGTTTAAAAGTAAATACTCTAATATTTTCAAAATTTGTCTTCAGATATATTTATTTGGAAAAAGTGTTAAAATAATTAAACACAGATTATTGTTAAAAAAAATTCCCATTAATTACCTTTTTTCATTAACTGAATAACTCGCTGAAGTATAACAATTTTCCAGGCACATATATATTGTATGAATTAGTTCTTTTCCAAGGACTTTGCTTAAAAAAGACTAGGACTGTTTTTTTTAATAACTGAATTTGAATAAATTCCATATCACTTTGTCGAATTTGTAGACAACAATTATAGACGACCTTCATATGTCGGAAATCGAGGCAAAGTTACTGTACTGTATCGATGTTATCAGGCTGTCATATAATCCATAAAACTATTTCAAACTATTGTTGTTGTCTTAGCTAAGTTCTTACCACTTGAGTGCATGCTGTGGGAGTTCGTGAGTTCATTTTCCCATAAACAAATATTCAAACAAAATTCCAGTTATTTTAAACAAAAAATGTGATTACAGCTAATCTAAAACAGTCTACCTCTAAATTAATACATCTGTTTTTAGGATTTGAAGTAAAGTGACAAAGCGTGTCTTGGAAAATTATTTAAAATTCAGATGTTAATGAAGGCCAACACAATTGAGATAAAGATGCTGTGAATTATATTTTTTAGTGATGTTCAACCACTGGAAACAAGTCATAGGAGTTCAGAAAATTTGGAAATAGTTTTAAAGCGATTATTAAGCTATTTTTTATAATGAAGAGGCGTAGCTGTCAAATGATTTATACTTCACTGTATATTAAATGACCTGCAAATTTTTTTTCAATAAAAAATTGTTTAAAAATTTCAATAAAATAAATAATGTGCCCTTTTAGAAAAATTTGTAGAAAAATCCTTGTCTTCGTAATATTTCAATAGTTTGTATTAAGATTGCACAATTGAAATGTAAAATATTTTTAAATTCTTTTATATTTATTTGCACCGAATTATTTATCAAGGATTTGATCTGGGTCCTTTTGAACTTCTTAATATATAATAACATAAAGTGTAAAATTAAAAAAAAAATGTAGGTCTTTCATTTCAATTTTACAGTAGTTCATATTGAAAAAGAAAAAAAAAGAAAAATATTAATGACCACCCAGTTGGAAATTTTCTAACGACATCTCTAGAATAACTGGCGTCTGGGTAATTCTGATCTTCATAATATTTATATGAATTATAAATACAAAAAAAAAATGCAATATCAATATCAAAAAAATGTACCCAGTTTTAAACATTCTATACACGTCTTCAATGACTTATAGCCATATCAGAGTTACAGCTGACTCAGAGAAGATTCTTATGACATGTACATGTCTTATATGACGTCTTTAAGTAACTCTCAAATTTATAATATTAATAGGCAAGGCGATTTCTTGTGACCAATATAAGAATTGTAGTTAATAACCGATTTTGACCAAAAATAACTCATTTTAATGGTATTTCTTTTTAGCAGTCCACCTTATTTAGATTTACACCTTCTGGAACATTTTTTTTTGAAGTAAGGCTCATTTAAAGCCGAAAGTAACACATACATAAAATACGTACTGTGTGTGTCTGTATTATAAATATCGAAAGCCCTGTGGTGAATTGTGAATTGGCTAAAATTGATTAGCATACCTTTAATTATAAGAAAAAAGAAAATTTCCTGAAATTTGCACTCGAATTTCAAGAGCTGGGCTCTGCTAGTCATTATAAAAACGATTATGGTCAGCTTTCTATAACTATATGACCAAAGTGCTGACGTGCCGTAAATAAAATTTATCTGCACTAATTTTTCTCTACTGACATTGTATTTCAGACAAAATTTCCAGCTGGATAGTTCAACAGATGAATGTTACGCTTAAGTTGACTTTTACCAGTCCATCATAAAATGCAGCAGCTTATTTCAATTGTAATCATTTTGAACAAAACTAATAATTTTTCTAACATGGAAGTTCGTGAGTTCATTTTCCCATAAACAAAGATTTAATAAAAAAAAAAAAAAACAAGTGCGTGGGAAAAATCATTAGACTATATCTTATGGTAATTATATTTGCTAGTTAATGCATTAAATTGGCTTATTTAAAGCAAGTGCAAAAATTGTCTTGCCAACTTGCTTAAAATTTTATGGAGATGGTGCTGAAAATGAAAGTAAAGTGCGACATCGATTAACGCATTTAATAGAAATTAAATAGGTCCATAGTACAGGTTGTAAAGGTACAGGTAGTAAATGTCAATATAAAAAAACTACATTTAATTAAAAAAGTACCTTTTATTAAAAAGTAATTTTTCTGAAATAAGTACCTTTTCTTAAAAAGTATCTTTTCTTAAAAAAGCACCTTTCATTAAAAAAATAAATTTTCATAAAAACTAGCTTTTATTGAAAAAGTGCTTCTTCTTAAAAAGTACTATTTATTAAAAAGGCAACTTTTTTTAAAAACTGAATTCTCTTAAAAACTTGCTTTTCTTAACAAAGTACCCTTTATTAAAAAGGTGGCTTTTCTTAAAAAGTGCCTTTTCTTAAAAAAATATCTTTTCTTAAAAAACTTTTATTAAAAAACAACTCTGTTTTTTAGAAAGTAGCTTTTATGAAAAGGTTGGTGTTTATTAAAAAAGTACCCTTATTAAAATATTTAATTTTCTTCACAAGCTACTTATATTAAAAAATTACCTTTTCTTAAAAAAGTACTATTTTTTAAAAAGTACATATTTCTAAGAAAGTACATTATATAAAACACAATATTATAAAAAGTACCTTTACTTTAAAAAGTACCTCTTTTTAAAAAAGTATTTTTTCTTAAAAAATTAGTTCTTTTAAAAAGTTCCTCAAAAGTTACCTTTTCCTTAAAATGTAGCGTTTCTTAAAAAAGTAGTAACTTTACTTAAAAGTATTTTCATAATTTTTTAACGGCCGTCTAGCGTTACAACTAACTAGTTTTGAAATATTTTCAAATAATTGACCAAAATCATTCTCGCGAAACGATCTCTGGAGATCGTATTAGGGGTTCATAAAATAAAGACTATTTAATTTTAGGTTGTTTTATTTTTCAAAATATCGAAATCAACCTATGACAGCATCCCTTACCTCTAATCTAGGTGACTGCTTGCATGCATGATGTGCATGTTCCCATGAACAAAGATTTTATAATTAACATATAAATATGTGGGAAAAATCAGTAGAGTATATCTAAAAACCGGCCATGCCACTAAAAAGTTTTATTTCCGTAAAACGGGATTTCTACATCAACAGATATTTAAAATTTTTTAATGAGAGGCACTTTTTTTATAAAATGTATTTTTTTTTTAATAAAAAGTAATTTTCTAATAATAGACACTTTTTAGTGAAAGGTGTTTTTTTTAAATAACAGGTACCTGTTTTAATAAAAGGTGCTTTTTTTTAATAAAAATTTACTTTTTTAATAAAAGCAATTATTTAAATAAAATGTACTTTTTAAATAAAAGATACCTTTTAATAAAAGGTAATTTTTTAATAAAATCTACATCTTTAATAAAACGTACTTTTTTAATAAAAGGTACTTTTTTAATAAAAGGTACTTTTTTAATAAATGTACTTTTTAAGAAAAGGTACTTTTTTAATAAAAGGTACTTTTTTAATAAAAGGTACTTTTTTTAATAAAAGGTACTTTTTTTAATAAAAGGTACTTGTTTAATAAAAGGTACTTTTTTAATAAAAGGTACTTTTTTTAGTAAAAGGTACTTGTTTAATAAAAGGTACTAATTTAGAAAGCGCAGTTTTTTGATAAAAGATACTTTTTTAATAAAAGGTACTTTTTTTAGTAAAAGGTACTTCTTTAATAAAAGATACTTTTTTAATAAAAGGTACTTTTTTAATAAAAGGTACTTTTTTTAATAAAGGGTACTTTTGTAATAAAAGGTACTTTTGTAATAAAATGCACTTTTGTAATAAAAGGCACTTTTTTAATAATAGGTACTTTTTTAATAAAATTTAGTTTTTTAATAAATGGTACTTTTTTAATAAAAGGTAATTTTTAAATAAAATTTACTTTTTTAATATATGGAACTTTTTTAATAAATGGTTTTTTTAATAAAAGGTACTTTTTCAATAAAAGCCACTTTTTCAATAAAAGTGACTTTTTCAATAAAAGTGACTTTTTCAATAAAAAAGGTACTATTTCATGAAAAGGTACGTTATGATAAAAATATGCTATATTAGAAAAAGGTTAAATAAGCTATATTTTTAAAAGTTTTTTCATAAAATGTACTTTTTTAGGAATATATTTGGGATTTTTTAAACGCGATTGATTTAAAACAAAATCTGGCATATCTCTATCGCAAATGCATTTGACCTGATTTAAATATAAAGTCATCTATTTAAATGGTAAAGCGTGTATTGTTGACGATTTAAATTTAAAAAAAATGAAAAAAAATGATGCTGAAAATAAAATTATTTATTTTGTTCAAATACTGGAACCATTTAGTAGGAAATCATCAAATTGTGAAGGTGGATTTGATAGTTTAACTAATTTTCAATAAGTTTTATATTTATTTTAAATTTTTGAAATGACAGCATAACTTCATTAAATTAACTAAAGATTAAGTACTTTTTAGAAATTAAAAAAACCTATAAATCTATAAAACATTTTAGAAATACTTAATTTTTCCCCCTTTTTCCTCCACCACCAACCAACGACTCACTACTCGTATGATAGTGTGACAATACTGGTATGGTGTATATAAAAAATTAAGAGTTCATAGTTGTAATATTTTCAAAATTTGTTTTCTTTTATATTTATTGGGAAAAATCGTAAAAGAGGTTCAGAAATTCGCATTAATTAGATTTTTTTTCAAAAACTAAGTAAAATCGCTGCTGTATAACGATATCCAAGGACCGAATTTAGTGTATCAATTAGACTTTTACTAGGACTTTGCTTACAAAACTCTAGATCTTTTTTTTTTTTAAATAACTGAATTGAAACTGAATTGTAGGCACTAAATTTCATAAAATTCATAAAACTATTTTAAATAACTGTTTTACTTTTTGCTAAGTTATTTACCACATGAGTGCTTGCTGTGAGAGTTCGTGAGTTCATTTTACCATAAACAAAATGGGAGAGATACCAGTTGTTTGGATAGAAATCGGCAGACGATAGCATGGCTGAACCGGTGGTTTACTTGTCCTTTGTGCATTTATCGCTGACATTCCTCACTGGAACTATATCTTGGTAAATATTTAATAATGGAATTTTGTTACATTGCAACGAGAAATAACATGTTGTCGCTCATCGCTTTAATTGTAACCACTCTCCTGGTGTAGATGATTCAATAAAAGCTTGAAGTATTTGAATGTTTTAGTGTGAGTGATAAATTGTTTGTAAATGATGCTGACATGACAATTGAATTATATTAAAAGGTTGTTCAGCCGATGGAAACATGTAATAGGAGAACATGAATTTGAATGAATAAATTTAAGTATAATATTGTATAACGTTAACAAGATCGTTGAAGTATAACAAATTCAAGGATATCCACGCAGTACGCAAAGCATTTTTATAGAACCGGAAAAGTTAATGTAGTGTAAGATTCACAAAAGTGTGCCAAAAGGATGTTCGTAAAACAGGGATGTATTTTTTTTTAATGGAATTTGTTTTTGGGAAAATTATTGAAATGAAAGATTTCAAAAATGTACAAAAGAAGTTAAGAGATTTTCAGTAAAAGTGAAATCCAGTTGAATCACTGAAGTGTAAAGACAACTAGATTTAATAATAGGATTTCATAACATCCAAAAATCATCTTCAAATATGTTTTTCCTCTTACACTAAGTACACACTTGCTGTGGGAGTTCGTGAGTTCATTTTCCCATAACCAAACCCTTTAAGAAAAAAAGACAATTGTTTGGGAAGAAATCGCTAGACTGGCAAATGACTGAACTCAAGATAGGCTTGCTCTTATTGCAGTTCATACAGTCTGTTAAAAACTAATGCAAAATTAAAACAATTACAATAAGAAGAATATCATCACTAGTGATGATGCTGAGAACTAAATTTTTAGCCATGTTCATCTAGTGGAAACATGTAACAGGAAGACAGAAGATTTTGAAGGACGATTCAGCTTAAATATGGATTCTTTATATCACTGCGAATAAGATGAAGCTATCTACTTGATGATTATTTTATTTTTTTTTTTTTTGTGGTAAAAAAAAATCTAACTTGGGTATTTTGAAAAATATCAAAATCGTGTTGGAAATATTCAAGAATTTTATTTGAAGTTTAAAAGTAAATACTCTAATATTTTCAAAATTTGTCTTCAGATATATTTATTTGGAAAAAGTGTTAAAATAATTAAACACAGATTATTGTTAAAAAAAATTCCCATTAATTACCTTTTTTCATTAACTGAATAACTCGCTGAAGTATAACAATTTTCCAGGCACATATATATTGTATGAATTAGTTCTTTTCCAAGGACTTTGCTTAAAAAAGACTAGGACTGTTTTTTTTAATAACTGAATTTGAATAAATTCCATATCACTTTGTCGAATTTGTAGACAACAATTATAGACGACCTTCATATGTCGGAAATCGAGGCAAAGTTACTGTACTGTATCGATGTTATCAGGCTGTCATATAATCCATAAAACTATTTCAAACTATTGTTGTTGTCTTAGCTAAGTTCTTACCACTTGAGTGCATGATGTGGGAGTTCGTGAGTTCATTTTCCCATAAACAAATATTCAAACAAAATTCCAGTTATTTTAAACAAAAAATGTGATTACAGCAAATCTAAAACAGTCTACCTCTAAATTAATACATCTGTTTTTAGGATTTGAAGTAAAGTGACAAAGCGTGTCTTGGAAAATTATTTAAAATTCAGATGTTAATGAAGGCCAACACAATTGAGATAAAGATGCTGTGAATTATATTTTTTAGTGATGTTCAACCACTGGAAACAAGTCATAGGAGTTCAGAAAATTTGGAAATAGTTTTAAAGCGTTTATTAGGCTATTTATTTATAATGAAGAGGCGTAGCTGTCAAAAGGTTTATACTTCACTGTATGTTAAATGACCTGCAAATTTTATTTCAATAAAAAGTTGTTTAAAAATTTCAATAAAATAAATAATGTGCCTTTTTAGAAAAATCGGAGGAAAAATCCTTGTCTGCGTAATATTTCAATAGTTTGTATTAAGATTACATAATTGAAATTTAAAATATTTTGAAAATCTCTTATATTTATTTGCACCGAAATATTTATCTACGATATGATCTGGATCCGTTTGAACTTCTTAATATATAATAACGTAAAGTGAAAAATTAAAAAAAATGTATGTCCTTTATTTCAATTTTTCAGTAGTTACCATTTAAAAAAAAAAAATTAAAAATACTAGCAGATTCCAGCGCTCGAAATTCGAGTGCTATTTCTAGGCAGCTTTAATTTTCAACTTAGCCAATTCACAAATCAACACTTTTATGGTTTATTATTATTGTGAATGAAGATAACAAACTCATTAACAAACCCATTAACAAATTTAAAAAAAAAAACATAGAATATGTGTAATTTCATGTATGTGGTAGTAGCAACTTTAAATGCAATTTACTCAAAATAACGGAAAAAATTAACAATCTGTAAATCTGCAAAACCGCTAAAAAGAAATACCTTTCAAATAATATACGTTTGGTCAAAATCGGGATAAAACGGTAGAACAAAACATTGGTCACAAGAAATCGCCTAGCGTATTAATGTTATAGATTAATAACCACCAAGTTAGAATTTTCTAATGACGTCTGTAGAATAACTGGCGTGAATATAGTCTAGGTTATTCTGATCTTCATAATATTTATATTAATTATAAATTAAAAAAAAAATGCAATATCAATAAAAAAATACCGAATTTTAAATGTTCTATGCACGTTTTCACTGACTTATAGCTGTATCAGAGTTACAGCTGACTTATTTTTTATTTGCTTATCTGACGACATATAAAAAATGACATGACTTCGCCTAATTTTTTAATATATTTAAAAAAAAAAATATCACTTCCACAATTCAGAGATGAGCTTCTTATGACATATACATATATAAGACGCCTTTAAGTAATTCTCAAATCATTATTAGAACGTACGATTAATATGACCAAAGTGCTGACATGCCGTGAACATGACTTACCTGCACTAATTTCTTTCTATTGACATTGTATTTCAAAAAAAAAATTCCAGCTGGGATATTTCAACAAATGAATGTTACGCTTAAGTTGATTTTTACCAGTCTAGCATAAAATGCAGGAGCTTATTTCAATTGTAATAGTTTTGAAAAAAAAACTGATAATTTTTCTAACATGGAAGTTCGTGAGTTCATCTTCCCATAAACAAAGATTTCAAACAAAAAAGCAAACGGGTGGGAAAAATCATTAGACTATATCTTATGGTAATTATATTTGCTAGTTAATGCATTAAATTGGCTTATTTAAAGTAAGTGCAAAAATTTGCTTGCCAACTTGCTTAAAATTGTATGGAGATGATGCTGAAAATGAAAGTAAAGTGCGACGTCGACTGATGCATTTAATAGAAATAAATGTCAATATTAAAAAATTAAATTTTAATAAAAAAGTACCTTTTATCAAAAAGTGTTTTTTCTTAAGTAAGTATCTTTTCTTAAAAAAGCATATTTTCTTAAAAAAGCACCTTTCATCAAAAAAACACCTTTTCATAAAAAATTGCTTTTATTGAAAAAGTACTTTTTCTTAAAAAAGTACTTGTTCTTAAAAAAGTACTACTTATTAAAAAGGCACCTTTTTTAAAAGTGCCTTAATTAAAAAAGTACACATTCTTAAAAAATTGATTTTCTTAACAAAATACCCTTTATTAAAAAAATGGCTTTTATTAAAAAAGTTCATTTTCCTACAAAAGTGAATTTTCTTAAAAAAGTACTATTTGTTAAAAAAAAGTACCTTTTTCTAAAAAAAGCACTTTTTCTTAAAAAACAACCCTTCCTTTTCTTAAAAAGTGCTGTTTATTAAAAAAGTAACTATTATTAAAAAATTTCTTTTATTAAAAATTTTTCTTTTGTTCACAAGTACCTTTTATTAAAAAAAATACCTTTTGTTAAAAAAATTAAATTTCTTAAAAAAGTACCTTTTCCTTAAAAAGTACATTTTCTGAAAAAGTACAATATCTTAAAAAGTACTATACTTAAAAAATACCTTTTCTTAAAAATGTGTTTTTTCTTACAAAAATTAGTTTATTTAAAAAAGTTCCTTGCATTTTCTTAAAAGTAACCTTTTCTTAAAAGTTAACTTTTCTTAAAAGTATTTTCGTAAATTTTTATCGGCCGTCTAGCGTTACAACTAATTAGTTTTCAAATATTTTCAAATAATTAACCAAAATCATTCTCGCGAAACGATCTCTAGACATCGTATTAGGAGTTCATAAAATATAGACTGTTTATTTAATATTAGGTTGTTTTACTTTTCAAAATATCAAAATTAACCCATGACAGCATCTCTTACCTCTAATCTAAGTGACTGCTTGCATGCATGTTGTGGGAGTTCGTGAGTTTATTTTCCCATGAACAAAGATTTTATAATTAAAATATAAATGTGTGGGAAAAATCATTAGAGTATATCTGAAAACCGGCCATGCCACTAAAAAGTTTTATTTCCATAAAAGAGGATTTATACATCAAAGAGAATCGACAGATATATAAATTTTTTTTAGAGGATTAGAATTCTTTCTTAATAAGAGGTATTTTTTTAATAAAAAGTATTTTTTTTTTAGTAAATGGTACTTTTTTAATAAGATCACTCTTTTAAAAAAGTACTTTTTTTTAAAAAGTACCTTTTATTAAAAAGTACCTTTTGTTTAAAAAATACCTTTTATTAAAAAAATACCTTTTATTAAAGAAATGCCTTTTACTAAAAAAGGTACTTTTTTAATAAAAGATACTTTCTAAATAAAAGGTACTTTTTTAACAAAAGGTACTTTTTTAATAAAAAGTACTTTTTTAATAAAAGGTACTTTTTAATAAAAGGTACTTTTTTAATAAAAAAGGTACTTTTTTAATAAAAGGTACTTTTTTGATAAAAGGTACTTTTTTAATGAAAGGTACTTTTTTAATTAAAAGTACTTTTTTAATAAAAGGTACTTTTTAACAAAATTTACTTTTTTAATAAAAGCTACTTTTTAAATAAAAGGTACTATTTTAATAAAAGGTACTTTTTAATAAAAGGCACTTATTTAATAAAAGGCAATTTTTTAATAAAATGTGCCTCTTTAATGAAAGTCACTATTTTAATAAAGGGGATTTTTTTGATATAAGGCACTTTTTTTAACAAAGTGTACTTTTTAAATAAATGGTAATATTTTAATAAAAGGTAATTTTTTAATGAAAGATACTTTTTTAATAAAAGGTATTTTTTTAATAAAAGGTACTTTGACAATAGACGCTTTTTAATAAAAAGCGCTTTTTTGTTAAAAGGTAAATGTACTTTTTAATAAAAGCCTGTTTTTAAAAAAAGGTCCTCTTTCAATAAAAAAGGAACTGTTTCATGAAAAGGTACGTTATGATAAAAAGATATTTTAAAAAAGGTATTTTTTAAGGGTATTTTGTGAAATAAGGTATATTTTTAAAAGTTTTTTCATAAAATGTACTTTTTTAGGATTTTTTAAAAGCGATTGATTTAAAACAAAATCTGGCATCACTCTACCGCAAATGCATTAGACCTGATTTAAATATAAAGTCATCTATTTAAATGGTAAAGCGTGTATTGTTAACGATTAAAAAATGAAAATAAATGATACTGAAAATAAAATAATTTATCTTGTTCATATACTGGAACCATTTAGTAGGTAATCATCAAATTGTGAAGGTGGATTTGATAGTTTAACTAATTTTCAATAAGTTTTATATTCGGTTTATTTTTTTGAAATGTTAGCATTTAACTAACCTATTTTAGATAATGGAAAAAACAGTTTTAATTTTCTCCCTATTTTTAAGATATTTTAAAATATCGAAATTAATTTTCAAAAAATCTCCAAAAATCATTTATGTAAACTTCTTACAAAGATAATATATAAATCAAAACATTTCGATAACGGACTAGCATTTATGTCTTGTTTCAAATACTTTCAGTACACAACATATATTTTATTCTTAACAAAGTAAAATCATTCAAGTGTAACAATTATGGGATTTTTACTAGGTCAACATAAAACAAGGCTCGATATACTTTCTTCCGGATTTCAAAAACATTTTCAATATCTTTTATTGTCGTTTAATTTGTCGAATAACTTATCTTTCAAGTCAAACGCCTGAAATCAGTCTACTGTAAATAATGCAAGGATTTTACCAGGATAACATAAAAATTTTATGAGTCCATTTGAAAAAAAAAATATATTTTCCTTTATTTTATTAATTCGTGAAAAAAACCAAATAATTTATTACTTGATTATACCTGACACTCAAAATCACTGATATGGAACGCGAACAAAGAATGTTCATTAGGATAACCACCAGTGCTATAAACTTATCACGTATGACTACAATTACACCAAATTAACTTTGTTAACAAAACACATATTATATCCAACTCCACCACCAACCAACAACTCACTATGATGGTGTGAAAGTACTGGTATGATGTATATGTACAAAAAAATCAGTCAACTAAATCCTAATTGAGTAAACAAACTAGGATAACAGTCAAATATGTACGTACAGCTAAGTTCAAACAGTAAAATAAAACCTCCTGTACATATGGAAATAAAAGTGACACGAAAAATCATTCAAGTAAAACCTAATTGAAGAATCCCACTAGGACAACAGCTGAAAGTACAGCTAAACTTAAACAAAGTTTTATCTTGATTTGTTTTGATTTGATTGAAATCACCAGAACATAACACACACACACATAAAAGGATGTGTAAAAGGACACCATCTAAATAAATTGTTGTTAAACAATTGCATTTGATTACAAAAAATAATTTGATAAAATCACTGATTTGGAAGACCCACTGAATTTCGACTGGGCTCACAGAAAATATCACAAATATAACTGTAACTGCAAGAATATAAGTGATATTTGTGTTACCTACTTACCAATTTAGTTATAAAATGTAATCCACCGTAAGAAAATTCACTGAACTGTAACCACTGGCAAGGATTGGTAACACGAACACGAACACAAAATGTTGTTTTAAAAGATACGTTTGTCATGTAGATACAACAATGAATAAACAAAAAAGTAACACACATCAAAATTCACTGAATTGGAATATGTATAAAGGATTTTTTTTGAGGGTAACAAAAAAAAGTGAAGTTATTTCGAAAAAAAACTTAGCTAAACTAAAATAATTAGTTGAAAAACTTGTTAAAAGAAAATACGTAATTGGTCTTGCTAGTAAGGAAAGAATATTATTGCCTTTATTAGATTATTAACACTATTGCTCTAATATTTGTGTACAAAATACAAAACTATGTTATGGTTAATTTTTGTCAAAAAAAGTTTCTAAAATAAAAAGAAAATTTAAATTTAGCCCTTAAACTCTTATTTTTTTTTATTCTTACGCGTAATTTGTGACAAAAAAAAAATAAAGAAATAAAACAAGCTAATCCGTTAGATATCCTTCAAAATACCTTTAATTTGAAATAAATATGTCTCTTGTCTCTTTTGGAGAAATATTAAAATATTCGACGACCTATCTAACGCATTTAATTTGAAAAATATTAAATTTTTGACTTTTAGATTATCACAGTGCCCTTTAAAGTAATAATTTTTACCATGTTTTTTTATTAGGCTTCAGAAATAGCAAAAACATAAAGTCGCAAGATTGGAAAAATTTAAAATCGCAAGCATATAAAATCGCAACGAAAAATCGAAGAAAACAAAGAGCAAAATCGCATAAATACGAAATTGCAAAAACTAAAACTAAAAAAGAAACCAAACGCAAAATCCGAAAAATTAAATATCGTAACAGCAGCAAATCAAAAAAGGAAATCGTAAAAACATACATTCAAAAATCGTAAAAATGCAAAATTATATAAACATAAAATCAGAAAAATACTCTCAATCGCAAAAACGTAAAAACCCTAAAAAAATTGCAAAAAAGCAAAATAGAAAAAGAACAAAATAAAAAAAGAACAAAATCTCAAAAATCAAAATCGCAAAAACTTAAAATCAAAAAAACACAATCAGAAAATCGTAAAAACGCAAAATCGGACAAACCAAACGCAAATTCGAAACATGAAAATGAAACAAACAAAAATGAAAAACAGCAAAAAACGGGAAATCGAAAAAACATGAATTGCAAAAACTCAAAATCGTAAAAGCACCTAATCGAAAAACCCTAAAACTCAAAGTTGGAAAAGAAGAAAAATTCCAGAAAAGTGAAATCGCAAAAACGTAAAATCACGAAAATGCAAAAAAAAAAAAAAAAAAAAAATAAACTCAAAAACTCAAATTCGAAACAAATTTTTTAAAATGTCCACAAAACCTATTAATAGAGGGTGGATCACATAAGTTTTGCATTTTGATTTTGGCATCCTCTCGCTACGTTAAGAAAAATAAAGTTGTTTTTGTACATATGGAGGCAATTCCTCCAAACTATCTGGAGCTAAGACCAGTCGAGATATATTGGGCTATTGTGAAAAGGAAATACAAGACTTCCACTACCGATCTGTAGTTTCACCACAGATAATAACATATGTGTATTTTTCTGGTGTTCTAAAAGTATAGTAAAGAGTGTTCTTTTTGGCGGTTCACAACTTTTAGTTGGTAACACTGCTTTATTTGATAACCGAGTTGACAGACGATAGTTGCCTTTTGCAAGGTTTGGTTTGCCATTACATCATCGATAGGCCAACATGAGAGTAACGCAGCAAAAGGGGATGTGTCCATCCACCTTTTGAAAGACTTTACGAAGGGATCAACTTATTCAAGAACTAAAGCTAAACGATCATCGTATGCGCCGCTGATGCTGCCAATGTGCTGAAGAACAAATTGATATTGATTTTGAAGAAAAAGTGCTTTTTTATTAAATCTCGTAAAATGCTTTTCAATATGATATTTTGTGTTAGTCTGCATAATTTGAAAGCATGTCAAATATTCTGCTTCACCCTTAAAGTTATATACAAAAAAAAATCACTTTCCCACTTCTTGTTTGAATACATGTAGCTCATTTTGTAAAGTAATAATTTGACTTTTAAACTTAAGGCTGATTTTTCCAAATGCTTTTTAATTCATAGCTGCAAACTATTTTTTAAACGGAAATATATGTTAGGCAACAACAAAATCTACACTGAATGTCTCGGTCGCTAATGTGTACCAACAAAGCATACGAAAGTGTTCTTGCTTTGCTCTTTCGTATAATTTCATGTATTTCGTATTGCGTGGTGCTGAGTGCTGTGTGTGTGTATTAGAATACACTGCCTATGCCTTAGTGCTTATACAAAAATAAATGTGCGTCGAGTGCATAGGCCTTGGGCTTATATGACGTAAATTAAGAGGGTCGCAATACTCCAAACTAGCGTCGTGAGTAAGACTCACCACTGGAGTTAGCGCAACACGTAGCTTGGTGAGTGAGGCTCATGGCTGGAGTGCTAACGGTTAAAATTAATTTTTCAAAAATTTCCAGAAACTATATTTGTAAACTGATTGCAAAGGTGATATATAAATCAAAATATTTCGATAACTAATAAACATTTATGTTTTGTTTCAAATACTTTCAGTATACAACATATTCAAATAATTTTAATATTTCTTCTTAACAAAGTAAAATCATTCAAGTGTAAAAATTATACGATTTTTACTAGGGCAACAAAAAAAAAAACAAGGGTCGATATACTTTATTTCGTATTTCAAACACATGTTCAACGTCTTTTATTGTCGGTTAATTTGGTGTCGAATTAATGATCTTTCAAATCTAAATCCTGAAATCAGTCTATTGTAAATAATGCAAGGATTTTACCAGAATAACATAAAAATTATATGAGTCTATTTTGAAAAAAAGTATATTTCTTTATTTTACTAATTCGTGAGAAACCCCAAAATAATTTACTTGATTATACCTGACATTCCAAATCACTGATATGGAATGCGAACAAAGAGTGTTCATCAGGATAACCATTAGTACTATAAACTTAGAAAGTATGACTACAATTACA
The DNA here is from genome assembly GCA_963682025.1 of Cordilura impudica. Classification (NCBI taxonomy): domain Eukaryota; kingdom Metazoa; phylum Arthropoda; class Insecta; order Diptera; family Scathophagidae; genus Cordilura; species Cordilura impudica. Next base: position 201,822,044 of record OY821521.1, read on the forward strand.
CTGTGGAACAAATTCAGGTTAGCAAAAGTTAGGTCGATTCTGAGAGTGAGGGGTGAAAATAGAGGTTAAATTGGAAGACCCGTATCGTTGCGTTTGTTTATGTTAGTTCGAATTTTTTTTTCATCGACCTTCGAACTTTGCAGTCAAATGCTGATTTTCAGCATATTGTTTATATGGTTTTTTGGCTATAACTCGTCGACTAATTGATATTTTTTCAATCTGTAAAAGCCAAATTATTGCTATAGACCTGTGCAACAATTAAAATTTTTAAAAAAATTGATTTAGAAAATTTTTGTGGGGTTTATGAAGCAAAATGTTGGAAAAATTATTTTTTTTCATGCTTTTTGAAAATATTTTCCACAAAACTAAGTCTTTTTTGCTTCTCAGTTTCTGCAATAAATTTCATTTGAAAAGAAAATGGTCTTAGTTGATAATTTGCGTTAAAAATCCCAAAATCATTAAATAAATAGCGATTTAGGTAGAGGTAATTAAAAAGGGAAGTTCCAAGAATTAGGAATTAGTAAAATAACTTTTTTGTTTGCAATTTTCAAGCAATTTTTTTTTATTTCGTACAAGCCAACTAATTTCAAAAATTAAGATTCAGTTAAGACTCGAAACTCAGCCGAAGCTGATGTCTTTTAATTTTCGGTCGGTCGTGATAAAATTCGCTATAAATTTTTTTGGAACTTATTTCATTTTGTGAGTGATTTAAGTTAAGTGCATCGGTTTCATACAAATAACAAAAAAAAACATTGTATAATATATATTGCATTAAAAATGTCGGAACCAAAATGTAAAATGGACCATTTTTGTAATGTAAACTGCAAAGTTCGAAGGTCGATTAAAAAAAATTCGAACTAACATAAACAAACGCCGCGATACGGGTCTTCTAATTTAGCCTCTATTTTCACCCTTCACTCTCAGAATCGACCTAACTTTTGCTAACCTGAATTTGTTCCACAGTGTTACACTAAATTAACTTTGTTAATAAAACTCATGTTATATCCAACTCCACCACCAACCAACCACTCACCATAAGGGTGTAAATGTACTGGTATGGTATGTTGTTGTGTTGTATAAAAAAATCATTCAACTAAATCCTAATTTAGTAACATACTAGCATAACAGTCAAATTTATACCGCTAAGTTAAAAAAAACTGTTGTGCATATAAAAATGACACGAAAAATCATTGAAGTAAAACCTAATTGAAGAATTCCACTAGGACAATAGCTGAAAGTACAGCTAAATTTAAACAAAGTTTTATCTTGATATGTTTTTTATTTGATTGAAATCACCAGAACTTAACACACACACACAAAACGATGTGTAAAAGGACACCATCTAAATAAATTGTTGTTAAACAATTGCACTTGATTACAAAAAATAATGTGATAAAGTCACTGATTTGGAAGACCCACTGAATTTCGACTGGGCTCACAGAAATTATCACAAATGTAACTGTAACTGTAATATTTGTGTTACCTACTTACCAGCTTAGTTATAAAATGTAATCCAGCAGAAGAAAATTCACTGAGCTGCAACCATGTGCCAAGGATTGGTAAGATGAACACGAACACAAAATGTTGTTTTAAAGGATACGTTTTTCATGCGGCAACAACAACGAAAAAAAAAGTAACACACATCAAAATTCACTGATTTGGAATAGGTATAAAGAATTTTTTTATGGGGGTAACAGCAAAAGTGAACTTATTTCAAATTAGCTAAACTAAAATAATTAATTGCACAACTTTTTTAAAGAAACACGTAATTGGTGTTGCTAGTAAGGAAAGAATATTGCCTTTATTAAATTATTAACACTATTGCTCTAATGTTGCAATATTTATGTACAAAATACAAAACGATGTCATGGTTAATTTTTGTCCAAAAAAGTTTCTAAAATAAGAAGTATATTTAAATTTAGCTCTTAAACTTCTATTTTTTTTTAAATCTTACGCGTAATTTCTGACAAAAAAAATAAAAAAATAAAAGAAGCTAATCCGTTAGATAGGCATTCAAAATACCTTTAATTTGAAATAAATATGTCTCTTGTCTCTTTAGGAGAAATATTAAAATATTCGAAGACCTATCTAACGCATTTAATTTGAAAAATATTGAATTTTTAATTTTAAGATTATCACAGCGTCCTTTAAACTAATAATTTTTACCATGTCTTTTTTATGAGGCTTCAGAAATTGCAAAAACGTAAAGTCGCAAAATTGGAAAAATTTAAAATCACAAACATAAAAAATCACAACGCCAAATTGAAGAAAACAAAGTGCAAAATCGCCAAGATACGAAATTGCAAAAACTAAAAAAAAAACCAAACGCAAAATCCGAAAAATTAAATATCGTTATAGCAGGAAATCGAAAAAACGAAATTGCAAAAACACAAAATCAAAAATCGCAAAAATTCAAAATTATAAAAACATAAAATCTGAAAAATACTCTCAATGGCAAAAATGGAAAAACCCTAAAACTCAAAATTGAAAAAAAGCAAAATAGAAAAAGAACATAATCGAAAAAGAAAAAAAATCTCAAAAATCAGAAGTCGCAAAAACTTAAAATCACAAAAACAGTCACTTCGTCCATTTTATGGTAGTCATAATCGTCTATCAGAGCGGCCAATTTAAATAACTATGGATCGTTTTCGCACCACTATTACTCCTAGGTGTAATTCGCATCCCGTAAGATGCCAAACAGTGGACACCGAACACATTGTAGCGCCTGTATAGCAACAAAGCATTGAAGAAGACCCACATTGATCAATTCTGCGCCGTTCTCAGCAAAAGTGGATGTGCCCATCCACTTCATAGAAGATTTTACAAAAGGATTTTGTCTTATAAACTTTAAAGATTCAACTTGTACAAGAAATAAAGCCAAACGGCCATCGTATACGTCGCCAATTCGGCCAATCGACTGAAGCACGAATTGATATTGATTGTGATTATTTTCCATACAAAACTTTGTTCAGCGATGAAGCTCATTTTGAATGGGTACAATCTTTTGTTTAAACACCATTACTTTCACAGATAATGACTGGTTAGTACGCTTCATGGGCCGGAACTTTTTTAATAAAAGGTACTTTTTTTAAAAAACTGTGCCTTTTTTCTAAAAATAAAAAAATACTTTTTTATCAAAGGTGCTTTTTAAATAAAACGTACTTTATTAATAAGAGGTACTTTTTAATAAAAGGTCCTTTTTTTATAAAATGTCCTTTTTTTAATAAAAGGTCATTTTTTATAAAATGTACTTTTTTCAATAAAAGATAGTTTTTAGTAAAAGGTCCTTTTTTATAAAATGTACTTTTTCAATAAAAGGTACTTTTTTAACAAAAGTTACTTTTTTAATAAAATTACTTTTTCAATAAATGCTGCCTTTTAAAAGTATGCTTTTTTAATAAAATGTATTTTTAAAAAGTTAGTTTTTTGGCAGTATTTTCATAGAATGTACGTTCCTTAGAAATAAAATTTATTTGAGATTTTTTTAAGTGGGATTCATTTAAAATAAAATCTCTCTATCGCAAATGCATTAGACCTGATTTAAATATAAAGTCATCTATTTAAATGATAAAGCGTGTATTGTTAACGATTTAAATAAAAAATCAATGTGAGTCCGATCACAGGGGAGGTGTGTAAACATTAATTAAAAATTTTTAATTATTTCATTATTATTAATTAATTAATTATTTTTTATTACTAGATGTCAATACATCTCCCATGTGATCGGATTAACATTGATTTTTTAAAATCAAACAGAAAGTGGCATCTATATATTACTTGCAGCAAACAACTGCAGGTACTCAGCTAATAAAAAAATTATGTATTATTATTTATTTTTTCAACTGGTTGTTATAGTTGAGGGTTGTTGAATTAGCTGAAATAATTTTTATATCATAATCGTTGCACCAATATACTCATACCTCACACCGATTTTGTCTTCTTACACTGTTTTTGTGATTGTATTGCGAAATAGATTTTTACCCCCCTGAGCGTACAGATGTTTACACATAAAACAAATGAATACAAATGAATACAAATGAATACAAATGAAAATAAAATTATTTATCTTATTCAAATACTGGAACCATTTAGTAGGAAATGATAAAGTTTTCACAGCTTGGATTTGGTGGATTTGAAAAATTAACTAATTTTCAAAAAGTTTTATATTTTTTTGAAATCGCAACATAACTCCATCAAATTAATAAAAGATTAAGTACTTTTTAAAAATTAAAAAAAAATATATAAATAAAAAAATTTTATAAATATTTCTAATTTTGCTTTAGCCTTGACCCTTTTACGACCAAACCTAAACTGCTGGAAAATTTTTATTTTTTTTTGTGGATTTGTACTTAGCGACCCAACATTTCTAAACAAAAGTGTCGTCAAAAATATTTTTTTAAAATTCCTTCAGGGAAAAAATCCATGGGCCAACGGTCAATGTTAGCAACTAATTTACTCCGCTCAAAGCAAGTCACTGATTTGTGTTTTTATTTTTTACATAAATAACTGTAGCTTTGGTTTTGTATTTGTTGTAATTTTTTAAATATAGATCACAGAGAATCGATTACTACTTTTTTAGTTTATACTAAAAATGGAAAGGAAAATCGTGCCTTTTGTAGAAAACCTTTTCGTTTCACCAAAAACCGTAAATGCTTCGAAGATTACCATAATTGATTTTATATTTTGAGATATTTAGAATTAATCTTTTTCTAAGTATTTTATTTATAGTTTAATTAATTGTTGATTTAACATTATGAATTTTTTTAATTTAATAAAAATAAATAACTATAAAACATATTTTTTACCCGTATTGAATTTTGCTGAATAATAAACCGATTCCAAATATTTTGGTGTATCTGAAAACCATATATACTGGTCCATGTTATATCAAAATTTTAATGTTTTCGGTTCAATAACGTCAGAATTAATGACATCCAAATATCATTAAAAAAACAATTTTCAGACTTTGGGGTCACCGTCTTAGGTCCTGAGAATACATGTGCTATTTTTTTTAGTATGGTCTGAAAGCTAAAACTATCCTCTGTCGACTCAAGTTAGTCGGTTGGAAAATGTGAAAAATATAAGAAAAAATAAAAATGGGACATACATATATGTCCCGTTGGTCGTGAAAAAGTTAAAGTTATATAAAAAAAATCTTTCCCACTTCTCGTTAGAATACATGTAGCTCATTTTGTAAAGTAATAACTTGAATTCTAAACTTAAGACTTACACTGATTTTTCCAAATGCTTTTTAATTCGTAGCTGCAAACTATTTATTAAACGGAATCATACGTTAGGCAACAACAAAATCTACATTGAATATCTCGGTCGCCTATGTGTACCAACAAAGCATACGAAAGCGTTCTTGTTTTGCTCTTTCGTATAATTTCGTGTATTTTGTATTATGTGATGCTGAGTGCTGTGTGTGCATTAGAATACTCTGCCTATGCCTAAGTGCTTTTACAAAAACAAATGTGCATCGAATGCATAGGCCTTGGGCATATATGACTTAAATGAAGAAGGTCGCAATACTCCAAACTAGCGTGGTGAGTAAGACTCACCACTGGTGTTAGTGCAACACATAACGCGGTGAGTGAGGCTCACCAAATACTTTCAGTACACAACATATTTAAATAATTTTAACATTTCTTCTTAACAAAGTAAAATCATTCAAATGTAAAAATTATAGGATTTTTACTAGGGCAACATAAAAACAACATTTGTCGATATACTTTCTTCCGTATTTCAAACACATTTTCAATGCCTTTTATTGTCGGTTAATTTGGTGTCGAATTAAAGATCTTTCAAATCTAAATCCTGAAATCAGTCTACTGTAAATAATGCAAGAATTTTACCAGGATAACATAAAAATTAAGTGAGTTGATTTTGTAGAAAAAAAATATTTTTCTTTATGTTTTTAATTCGTGATAAAACCCAAATAATTTATTATTTGATTATACCCGACATTCAAAATCACTGATATGGAACGCGAACAATAAGTGTTCATCAGGACAACCATTAGTACTATAAACTTAGGAAGTATGACTACAATTACACTAAATTAACTTTGTTAATAAAACTCATGTTATATCCAACTCCACCACCAACCAACCACTCACTATGATGGTGTGAAAGTACTGGTATGGTATGTTGTTGTATTGTATAAAAAAATCATTCAACTAAATCCTAACTTAGTAACATACTAGCATAACAGTCAAATTTATACCGCTAAGTTAAAAGAAAACTCTTGTGCATATAAAAATGACACGAAAAATCATTGAAGTAAAACCTAATTGAAGAATCCCACTAGGACAACAGCTAAAAGTACAGCTAAACTTAAACAAAGTTTTATCTTGATTTGTTTTGATTTGAATGAAATCACCAGAACTTAACACACACACAAAAGGATGTGTAAAAGGACACCATCTAAATAAATTGTTGTTAAACAATTGCACGTGATTACAAAAAATAATTTGATAAAATCGCTGATTTGGAAGACTCACTGAATTTCAACTGGGCTCACAGAAAATATCACAAATGTAACTGTAACTGCAAGAATGTAAGTGATATTTGTGTTACCTACTTACCAATTTAGTTATAAAATGTAATCCACCGTAAGAAAATTCACTGAACTGTAACCACTGCAAGGATTGGTAACACGAACACGAACACAAAATGTTGTTTTAAAGGATACGTTTGTCATGCAGAAACAACCATGAATAAACAAAAAAGTAACACACATCAAAATTCACCGATTTGGAATATGTTTAAAGGATTTTTTATGAGGGTAACAGAAAAAGTGATGTTATTTCGAAAAAAAACTTAGCGAAACTAAAATAATTAGTTGAAAAACTTTTTGAAAGAAAATACGTAATTGGTCTAGCTAGTAAGGAAGGAATATTGTCTTTATTAGATTGTTAACACTATTGCTCTAATGTTGCAATATTTATGTACAAAACAAAACGATGTTATGGTTAATTTTTTGTCAAGAAAGTGTCTAAAATAGAAAGTAAATTTAAATTTAGAGCTTAAATTTTATTTTTTTTAAATGATATTCCTTTCTTCAAAATGTCTTTAATTTTAAATCAATATGTCTCTTGTCACTTTGGAAGAAATATTAAAAAAATAAAAAACAAAACAATATAATTTTCTGCCCCATTGCATTATACCAGAATATGTATTTCATGATGGATTTGAGTTGAAATATATTTCGAAGACCTAAGATCTAACGCATTTAATTTTAAGTCAAATATTGCCAGGTTCTCAAATAATTGTGATTTGAATTTGGGATTGCCAAGGTGCTCCTTAATTTTATTATTTTTATTAGATTTCTTGAAAAGAAACTCTAATAAAATTTCTTAATGGAAAATAAGCACTGACTCGTTGATTCGATGAATGTGTAACGCTGCACATATAATCAAAATAATTAAAATGTGAACTAAAAATAAGTTATTGAAATCTTAATATTAAAACTTAAATATTAAATCCAGCCAATGCCAGACAAAATTTCATTTATTCTATATACATATGTAATGTAATCATAAAAAAAAAGAAAAAATTTAAATGGGTTTGTTTTAAATTTAAGCATATCCGCAAAACACAATATATTAAATAAACAAAATCGAAAAAAAAACCAAAAAATACAAAATTCCAAAAATAAAAAAATTTAAAAACACAACAACGCAAAATATGAAAACGTAAAATCGCAAAAACGCAAAATCACGAAAATGCAAAATCGATAAATTCCAAAAATGCAAATTGGAAAAGAACAGAAATCGCAGAAACGCAAAATCATAACAAAGCTAAATTACAAAATCTTAGACACGCAAAATCGAAAAATCGAAAAAACAAGTACAAAATCGCAAAAATATTAAATTGCAAAAACGAATAATCAAAAAAAAAAAAAAAAAAGAAATTAAAATGCAAAAGCGAGAAATCTGTAAAAACGCAAATTGCAAAAACTCGAAATCGCAAAATCCTTAAAACTAAAAATTGGAAAAAAGCTTAATTGCAAAAACGCAAAATCGAGAAAAAAAACAAAATCAAGAAAATGCAAAATTTCTCCAATTTTGCGATATAAAGCCGCAAAAACGCAAAATCGCAAACAATTCAAAAATCGATGAATCACAAAAATACAAATTTTCAAAAACGGTTCAAGCTCAAAAACGCAAAAATACGAAAATGAAAAACCGAAAAATTACAAAAAAATAAACAAAAACGAAAAATCCCGTCACAAATTGGAAAAACGGAAAATCTCAAAAACGTGAAATCGTAAAAAGGCAAAATCACAAAACCGCAAAAACCCAAAATCAAAAACAACAAAGCGCAATATTGCAAAAATGCGAAATTGTAAAATCTAAAAATCCAAAAAAGCAAAAAGCGCAAATTCCCAAAAATTTTAAATGCAAAAGCGGGAAATCGACAAAAGGCGAATTTCAAAAAATCGAAGTCGTAAAAAAGCAAATCATAAAAACCCTAAAACTCAAAGTTGGAAAAAATCAAAATTACAAAAACTTGAACTAAAAATACAATATAGCAAAGAATCACAAATCGCAAAAATGCAAAATGGAAAAAACGCATAATTGCAAAAATATGAAATTGCAAAATCACTAAAATGCAAATTCGCAAAGTTGTAAAAACGCAAATGGAAAAAAGGGAAATCTCAAAAACTTAGAATCACAAAAAAAACACAAAATCGCAAAATCGAAAAAACCAAACTTAGATATGGAAATATAGGAAATTGTACATAAGAAAATGAAACAAACAGAAGTGAAATATCACAAAAGCGGAAAATCGCAAAAATGCGAATTTCTGAAACTCGAAATCATGAAAACACCAAATAGAAAAGGCCCTGAAATTGGAAATTGGAAAAAGAAGTAAAATTCCAAAAACGTAAAATCGCAAAAACGTAAAATCGAGAAGAACAAAAACGCAAAATCGTAAAATAAAAAATCGCAAAAATTGAAAATCGAAAGATAAAAAAAAACCAAAACTCAAAAACACAAAATCGAGAAAAAGCTTATTCGTTAAAAAGCTAAGAAATTTTTTTAAATGTATGGAAAACCTATTAAATACTCATAGTTTCATATTGAAAGTCAGGGCCTTCTAAGTACAGGGTGGATCACATACGTTTTGTCACTACGTTAAGAAAGCTCTTGAATGGAACCAGAACAATAAAAGTGTTTTTGTAGCAACTGTCTGGAGCTAAGGCCAGTGGAGGGATATTGGGCTCTTGTGAAAAGGAAGTTCAAGAGTTCCACTAGCAATCTGTAATTTGCGTCTGAAGTTTCCCCACAGACAGAATGCCGGACATGGCTGAATGGTGTGATTCTGTGTCAAGTATTTTAGGTAGTTATAAACAACAGCCTTTTTACCCTTAACACAGAGTATTGTAGAGTACAAACAGATTTGAGCTGAATACATGGTTATTTAAGTGCTTAAAATTTAAACAGAATATTTTTTCGTTTCACAGAAATAATCTGAAACTAAATGCAACTTTAGTGATAGCAATAACATCCACTTTTTCACCAACACCATCTTTCTCAAATTGGAACATAATTAACTAGAAAGTTCTATAAATTGTTTAATTAAAGAACTCATTAAAGAACGCATCTCAAAATTCATTGATTTTGAAAGGGAGTGTATATTTACAAGGATAACAGAAAAAGTCACAAACAACTACAAATAATTTTCAGAAAAAAAAAATATAAAGGGTACATTTATTTTGACCTATATGGTTAACAGCTTTAAGTTGGTAGCACTGCTTTATTTGATAACCGATGTAACAGCTGATAATTGCTCTTTGTTTAGTTTCGTTTGCCATTTCATCATGGATAGACCGCTTGAAAATTGTTGGAATTTTCTATCAAACTAATGTTTCTGTTTGTCAAACTTATCATGCACCTCGTCCATTTTATGATAGTCATAGTCGTCCATCAGAGCAGTTAATTCGAATAACTACGAATCGTTTGCGCACCACGTTTACTCTTAATGATAATGTGCATCCTGTAAGATGCCAAACAGTGCGCACCGAACTAGCTGCTACCGCTGTACTGCAAAGCATTGAAGAGGAACCACATCTATCAATTATGCGCCGTTCGTAGCAAAAGAGGATGTGTCCATCCATCTTTTGGAAGATTTTACGAAGGGATCTTGGTTACCGAGCTTTTACGATTCAACTAATCTAAGATTTATAGCTAAACGATCATCGTATGCGCCGTTTTGAGAAAAAAAACGCATTTAAAGTTTCTACACCCTTTTAGGTACCAGAATCCACCGTTTTTGACACAACCTGTTTTTTGACACACTAGGTCCCTTTTCTCGGAGAAGGTCACATATGTCAAAATTGTAGCCACTGTAAAGCTGAACTATGTATGAACATATCTATACAATGTGAACGTGTTTAGTCACCCTAAATAGCTTTGTACCTTAAAAATTGTTGTTTTTAATTAGACTATACATTTATTACATATTCTTTACTTTCCTTCTTATTTTTGTATTTTTTGTGCTGCTAGTTTCAAAATGAAGTATTTTTTTAGGTTGTTGTTGTTGTTTACCTAGTTTTAATTATTGCTTTTTATTAAGCTTCTTTTCGCGAAGATTAGCGTTTCGATTTAATACAAGCAACTAAATTTAATAAAAAAACCAATTTGACTAGCAGAGCCCAGTCCTCGAAATTCGAGTGCAAATTCTTCTTATTTTTTCATTCATAAATAATTTTATAAGAGCCTAAAGGTATGCTAATCAATTTTAGCCAATTCACAATTAACACTAATTTAATAAACCCACACACAGCATTGTATAGTTTTTTATTTGAAGCTTAAAAATGTGTTTATGTTGATGTTATTAGCATCTTTAAATGAATTTTACTCAAAACAAATTTATCAGATGGTAAACATCTGTCAATATGGTGAATATCTGCAAAGAAATACCTTTCAAATGGTATGTTTTTTATTAAAATCGTTTGATAATTGAAGGTGTGGAATATGTCACAAGAAATTGCCTCGCCTATTAATACTATAGATTTGGACAAATCCGAGTACGAAACATAATTCAGAGAATTTTTACGCATGTAGAAATACACTTGGAGAATGAATTCGGAAGAAAAAACTTTTAAATTCCAGCAAGTTTCCCGTTCCCTAGTACCAAAAATTAGTTCAGCTGACGTTCCAGTGCTAAAGCAACAATCCGACAAGTCATTAAACTACGTCTTTGTATGATCTATCAAAGAGCATTGCCATTTGAGTTCAGCTTATAAATATATATATATTAATACGTGAAGGTAAATTTTTAGTTCCTTTTTTAAGCAATATGCGTGCACGGAGGAGTGTGAAAATTGGCATAGATATAGTTCATATGGAGGAGAAGCTGAGAATGATAAAATTTATGTTTAAACTGTTTTAAAAATATATTAAATTAAATAAAATAAAATAAAATATTTATAATAATTCGTTACACCCTGTTAATGCGAATGATTTAAATTATATATCAGATGCTCTGTGTTGAATTGTGAATTGCTAAAATTGATTAACATAGATTAAAAAAACATTGGAAGACAAAAATTAAATGAAAAAATAATATTTCCTAGAATTTGCACTCGAATTTCGAGTGTTGGGCTATACTAGTTTTTTTTTTTTTATAAATATAAGTATATAAAATTTGTTACAATTTCTGACATGCTTGTCTTCGCATATACCGATGCCGTAATGGCAGAAATTTGCTGGCGCGCAGAAAATATATTTGAAGCAGCAAATTTCGATAAAAGGACAAAGCAAATGGAAGTAGATGGCGAAGAATAGGAAGCTCGACACTACGATGAACTGTCGTTATTGGAGGATTATGAGGATTCAGATGATGATGATAAATATGACTATAGCGAAGAGTTTCATATGTCGAGTAAAATCTTTCTGATGAAAATTAAAAGTATGAAACATTAACACAATAGAGAAGTGTGTACTTGATTACGTTAATTTCTAAAAAAATGTATTGTTTAGCGTCATAAAATAATGAAAAACGATCATTTTTATAGTACAAAGTGATCTTTATGAGCTATTTAGGGTGAATAAACACATTCTGATTGATATGCACACAACAGTTGTTCAGCTTTCCAAACATTATTACTGAAAAATTAGAAGTCCCTGTAAGTTATGTTCAAAAAAGTAAAAAAATAATTTTTTTCTATATTTTTTCAAAAAAAATTCAGGAAAAAATTATCCTTTTCATATAAACAAAATTTGTTCAACGGATTCTTTGCTACATTATTGCCAGATATAGTGAAGCGGTATCACCAAGCCTGAATAAGCCTGACAAAAACTGATGAGATCTTTTTTGAAGGGCCCACTGATTTTCAGGATCTTTTGAGGCCCATAAAAAAAAATAGGGTTTTACTACTCTTTGGTAGTAGAATCGAACCTACACTGTCAAGTCCGTGTATTTTTTCCAATAATGCACTGTGTAATTTTAATCAAGCACTTGCTTTTGTTTTTATGAGTTATTAGTTGTATTTTCTAATGATGTAGATTCAACTATCTAAGCTTTGTTATAGATGGCGCTTCAAAAATTTGAAAAAAACGAAATTGCTTAGAAACTGAAAAATCCCCAATTGTTTTTTTAACTTTAAAAAAAGCTAGTTGTATTGAATAAAATTAACTATTTAAAAATTTTTTTCTGCCTGAACAATTAAATCCTATTTTATGATGGCTTTAATAAATCATCTCTTTGTATGGAATTAATAGTCAAATAAGAAATAGGACTATAATTTTTCTGGTACAAATTAAAAAAATGTATTTTGGCGATTTTTTTTTTGCCGGTTTTGAACTTTGAGAAACAAAAAAATTGATTTAAAAAAAAATTTTAAATATAAAAATTTATATAAATAAGAACAAGCGATTAAAAAATATAATCAAATTAAAAAAAATATATTTTGACGATTTTTTAAACTTTTTTTTTTTTTAGAGATTTTAGTTTTTTTTTTTGGCGATTTATAATTTTTTTTTTGGCGATTTAAAAAATAAAAACCAAAGTACATTCTTTTTTTCTGAACTGAACGAAAAAAAGGCAAAAAAAAAAAAAAATATTGAAAACAAAAAAATTAATTTCGAAAAAATTTTAAATTTCAAAATTTATACGTAAATAAGAATAAGTGTTTAAAAAATATGATCAAATTAAAAAAAAAATATATTTTGACGATTTAAAAAATTTTTTGTTTTTGCGATTTTAGTTTTATTTTTTGGCGATTTTTAATTTTTTTTTGCGATTTAAAGTACATTCTTTATTTCTGAAATGAACAAAAAAATGGCAACAAAAAAAATTAAATTTGGCATTGCTTGGCATCGAATTTGGTGGTTTTTATAATTTATATAAAATTTTGTAAGAATATATATTACCATTATTATTATTAAAAATGACAAATGAATTTTACAATTATTGCCATCGACGTTGTTCGTTATTGATTTGGCTATTTTTTTCGCAGCGAATAAACGGTTTGAATCGCACCGCTTTGCTTGTGTTTATCCTCAAAATATGATTTCTTGAGCTTTTTTCAAGGAACAAAATGCACTTTATTTTTAATAAGTAGTATTGAATTTAAGTAATCCAACTTTCTAATATATATTTTTAAACAGTTTTAAATTAAATAGATATCCATTTCTGAATTATATGCCTTTAATTTTGTTACGTGCACATGGCTAAAGTTTGCAAAAATTTTGCTCGTGGTTACAAAAATTGTTTAATCAAAAAATTACTTAAAATGCTAATTTCGAAAAATCACTGATTTGGAACACAGACAGGCTATTTACTGGGCTTCCAGAAAAGAAAACACCCTTAGCCAAAAAAGTTTACTCATTTCTTTAACACATACATATCATTAAACACACCCTGTCCTTTTATTATAAAATCCACTAGAAAATTCACTGAACAGGAACCACTTGCACGAGCTTGAAATGTGAAACCGCATTGTTCTATTTGAAGAGGATAATACATTTTCACATTAGAATAAACACAACAAACACTTCAAAAATCACTGAATTGAAACAGCTTGGAAATATTTCTACAAGGATAACAGAAAAAATCACAAACAACATATAAATTTTTAATATAAATTTTTATAATATAGAATAAGAATACAATTTATACAAAATATATTCAAAAGAAACACGTGTGAGTAAATTGGACATAATTGGAAGATAAATAGGATGAGAAGATTGAGGTTTTATTTGGCTAATTATTTATATTAAATCTTAGACTTAAACTTAATTTATATCTTAGATGAAATAAAATAATTGTATACTTTTTGATTTTTGGAATTTTGACAAAGTTCAAATCTGAAAGTGATTATACATTTTAAGAAAAATAAAACAAATTCATAAATAAAAGTTTGAAAATTTTAGACAAGTTTATATTTACAAAATTAACTTGGATTATATTGTATTGAAGTCAGTCTAGGCCGACTATACTATACCTTTCACACTGAGCTTCAGTAAAGGTTTTTAGCTACAAAAATGCTCACATCCCCAACCTACTGGGTGAGATATACATAGATAATTAGCTTAAATCGCATTTGATAAACTTTGTTGCCTAAACATGCGCAGTGGCCGAAATAAATATAGTTTCACCTAAAATTTTTGATATATCTTTTTCTCGCCTTCACACCACTTTGCAGAAGGTATATATGAGTTTGTCATTCCGTTTATAACGTGTGGAAAAAATTATTTGCGAACCCAGAAGCTATATATATTCTCGATTCTTATAACAACTCGCATCAATATAGTGATGGCCGTCAGTCAGTCTGTGTCTGTCTGTTGATATCACGTTCATTCACAAAATAAACCATTTGCCTGGGTAAAATTGAATTTTAAAATAAAGCAAAAACCATTGGCATATTTGTTTCCAAAATTGATCTATATTCTGCTTGATAGGTTATACAGCTTTTCGGGAAGAGTCACCAACCGTCATCAGTAACCAAGAGCAGCAGATAGTTTGTTTGGTAAAAAGTTAAATTCATATACATTTGCTGAAAACAAACAAATGAGAATTCAAGCAAAAGTTCTACTATTTAAGCCTTTTCTAATATAACAAACCAAAATATAAAACAACAATGTGTACTCATATACAATCATATTTGTTTCAAAGTTTATTCAAACATTCCTTCCATTCCTTAAGGGGCTCTTATACAACGTTTAAAATTTTATAAAGGATGTCCCGTAGACGGGTCAAATGTATGACCGATCCCACTAAATTTTTCCTTACCAATAATTTTTTCTATTTCCATTCCTTACAATACAAAATGTAAATTTTTTATGAAGTTTGATTTGGATTTTAATTTTGTTAAACGTAAAAATACATTTTTTTGTACATAAGTATAAAAATTATATCGTTTTCATCATGGAATAAAAATTTTTTCCAATGTTCAGCTATAACCTGAAGTAAAAATATATTTTCATTCTCATTAAGGCACAACACGCTGTTATATTCCTCTATTAGTTTTACACCTCTTTCGGCAATTTTGTTGACAACAGGCAATTAATGCAGTATTTCAGGTGCTTCGCGGTCTTGTCATTTTTCTGGATCGGTAGCAATAAAATCTGTTGACAAGCCGAACCATACGGTCATTTTTGTTGTCTAAGATGTTACGTAATGACACAAATCTTTCTTCAAGAATTATTTATTCCCTTGTTTTAATGTCAAGGTAAGTATTTTAACACCTTTGCAAAATATACATGTTGTACTTGACGAGCACGATCTTAATTTCGGCTAACGCCAATGTCATCTAAATCGTTTTCTCCTTCGTCCTCGCTATCATCATCTTCTTCATCAATTATCATTCAAGTCGCTCTCTTGTTTGCTGTCTTCTTCGGGAGATTCGACGATCTCATCATCAGAACACTCCTCGTATTCCTCTTTCTCTTCTTCAAAAATACGAACTGCATTCGCCATTTTCCGCTTAATGTCAAAAATACTAGTACATGTCCAAATTGAAAGCAAGTTATTTTGTTAAGCTCTATTGAATAAAAAAATAACAGCCTATTCCTAAAAATAATTTCAGATCACGAAGACCTATCAGTAAAGCTCTGTGGATGGCGAAAGCCATTTACTGCCTGTTGTTTTGTTGTACATGTGAATGAATATTAGCAGATCCCAGCACTCGAAATTCGAGTGCAAATTCCAGGAAATTTTATATTTTCATATAATAAAGACTCTAAAGGTATTCTTCACAATTCAACTCATTTTAAATGAAGAAAACAAACTCAAACATTAACACGTACACATTAACAAATTTAATAAACACACACATAGCATTGTATAATTTTATGTATGTGTTAGTAGCAACTTTAACCGATCATAATTCCAAAAAAATATTCTAGGCGATGAAAATCTATAAATCTGGGTAACGGCTAAAAAGAAATACCTTTCAAATGATAAATTTTTTGTCAAAATCAGGGTAAAACTGTGAAACTTAGATCGGTCACAAGAAATCGCCTTGCCTATTAATATTATAGATTTATCGAAGAGAGTTAGAGCATAACTGAGAGAATAACAATTATAAAATTGTATGTATTTACATTTATGCTGATTGCATTTAATAACTGCTTTCAATTAAATAAAATAATGTAATAATTACCCTTTTTTTTGTCACTTAGTGTTGATAACCTTGGTTATAATATTGTGTTTGGAACACGGATGTAGGGTATCATAGATTCGACACAGCCAAATTTTACAGTTTTACTTGTTTTTTTTTAACTTTATTTTGTTTAAAATTATTTTCATATATGTAATAAACTTGACAATTCAATTTATTATAATTATAATTTATATCACAAGAAAGGAAAATAATAATTAAATATAATAGGTATAAGTTTATTACAATAATTTATTTAAAAACAAGTAAACAAATCGTTGCATATCGTTGAGATCGACTTTTTTTTTTATTTATTTTATTTATTTAATTCAGCTACAATAAAGCAACAGCTGAGCAATATTTACAAAAATATTTTATAAAAATAATACCGACTTTAAATACAGTTATAAACATAATCATTAGAGTTCAAATATGTCGTTAATCTTCTTTTAATAACATCAACATCATCGGGTAAATCAATTAAAGCATAGTGTCTGTTCACTTCGGTGCAAATTCTTCGGAATGGATCGAAATTAATGAAATTTGATCTGTGGAAATTCAGATAAACCGGCTCATACGATCGAAGTTGTCTGTTAGGGACATTTATACAAATTTTTCCAAGAAGGCATTCAGAATCAATTTTACCATGAATCAGGTTGAGGAAGAATGTTATATTAGAAATGATCCTTCTACTTTTCAAAGTTGGAAGCTTTATTAGAGTCAAACGACTGAGATACGGTGGAAGACTCAATTCCGCATTCCACTCAAGATATCGAAGACAAAATAGTAAGAATTGTTTCTGAACTGATTCAAGTTTTTTGATGAAAACATTGTACTGTGATGCGTATTCAAGTATCGGCCTGACCAAAGACGTGAATAAATTTTTTGTTATATAAGGATCATTAAATTCCTTTGCCCACCGCTTTATAAAAGATAAAACACCATTTGCCTTATTAAAAGTCATTGTTACGTGAGAATTAAAACTTAGTCTTTTATCAAAATGAACTCCCAAATCTATGAACGATTCAACTGAGTTTAGTTTTGTGTCATTGATGACAAAGTCGTTCGAAAATGGCGAATATCTAGAAAAGGTCATAGATTGACATTTTTTTAGATTTAATTCCATTAAGTTAACATTGCACCATTTGTAGTAGCTATTTAAGTCAGACTGGGGACGTATACTGTCTTCATTGTTTATGATGGTGGAGTAGATTTTTACATCGTCGGCATACATAAGAATATTGCTATAATGAATAGACTTTGGTAGAGCATTAATAAACAGTAAAAATAGGAGAGGTCCAAGGTGACTCCCTTGAGGGACACCGGACGTAACATCTATATATTTCGATTTAGAGTTATTGAAAATTACACATTGCTTACGATGTTTTAAGTACGACCGAATCCATTTTAAGAAGTTCCCGGAGAATTCAATAACATCAAGTTTCGCTAGCAGTAGATCATGGCTAACCTTATCAAAAGCTTTGCTAAAGTTGCAATAAGATCCAAATTATCGTATAGATCTCCGTAAAATTTCGTTTGTGTGTATTTATTAGACTCATTAATCACTAGTCCAAAAATTAGGATAATTTCTGGTCATAGCTCCCATATAAAGCCGCTTCCCTCTTCCTACTTGGATTTATATAGTACTTTTTAAATTGTTATTAATTTTTTTTTGAACAGAGTATAACATACATTTATTATAAATTATATGTTGGTTGAAAGTAGAGGGTAGTTATGTAATTTTGATTTTCCTTAAATATTTGAAAATATTTGAAAATCGGTAACATTATTTAACAGACTGAATATATTGTGATATTAATGACCATAAAAATTTGTAGGAATAATTCAGTAATATTTTGTTTTAATTTGAGAATGATTCAAAACGCTTTAATTTATGTATTGCTCCTTAAAAAATTTTTCGAAAATACTTTTGTGCGTATTCTGTATTTCCATTGGATGGTTTCTGTACACTGTTATATATCTTTGAAAATAACTTAAAGACGCTTTTAGTGCTGTACAAGAACAAAAAATATAAAAAAATTTTTTTTTTCCATTATTTTTGCATTTTTTGTCTTATATTTTCGAAACTCAAATATATTTATCAGCATTGGGTATATAGATCAGCAATCAGTACTGAAGAAGTGAGTAGAGTTGAGTAATGATTTATAATTTGTTGTATTCATACGCATTCATACTTGTTGAAATGTTGTCGAACCTCATATCCACAGTATAGTTTGGTATACTCATCATACTCATACTTAAGGCCTATTTACATGATACCACTCAGTCGTATGATTTTTCGACATAAAAATCCGATGAAATTCATCGGACTGTCATAAAGTCGTACCGACATTATTTCTGCATACTTAAGCCATTTAAACCATCACACTCAAGTCTTATGAAAGCAGCTGTTTAGAATAACAAAGAAAACAAAAAAAAACGTTTAAAATTTATATTTTATTTTCACTTTCTTTGTTTTTGTTTACCTTTTTTTTAATATTACCAAAAAAAAAACAACTCTGGTCCGATGGAAACACTTCGAGAAGATTTTTTGATAATGATGAGGCTGTAACTCGAATCACTGGAATGAACAAGCAAATCGTTAAGGAAAAAGTTGATTCTGAAAAATATGGAGAGTATGCTTCGAAAATGGCATCACTTTCAGCAGAATTATATCCACAGCAAAAGTTGACCCCGACAATTCATAAAACATTGTCGCATGGCAAACATAGAATTGAATATCAGACTTTGCCAATTGAAGAGCTTTCTGAAGAAACACAGGAGGCCCTAAACAAATGTTATAAAAAATATAGATTGCCGAACACTTCCAAATCATCAGGGTGAGACAAACTGAGGACCTCTTAAACATCCTAGCAGCATCTTCGGAACAACTTATTTCATCACTGCGGCATGTAAAGCCACGAAAAGAGTTAGAAATTTACCTTATTTTGCGGATTGTGAGCAATATTTTACAAAAATTTAAAAATGCATTTTAAAAAAAATTTCATTTTTAAATCCTTTCTAGCATAATTTTAAATCATAAAAGCCTTTAAAAAGAAACATAAAAAACCAAAAATTTTAAGAAATATGTTAGTTTTTATGTATTGTCGATCTTGTGTTGTAATAATAATAATAATTAGTTATTTATAGTTCGGTTCGAGATCATGTATATACATTTTCTAATACTAGAAAAGATAATACTTTATGCAATGTAAGAGAAATTTGGAAAAAATTGAAGACAGCGCTAGATGGAGTAGCTACTTTCGAACAAAGCGACTTGTTCATCCTCAGCATCCTTCTGCCTATTGCCTCAACTCATGCTTAATCAAGTATTTAACTCAATTTTTTCCAAATTTCTCTTACATTGCATAAAGTATTATCTTTTCTAGTATTAGAAAATGTATATACATGATCTCGAACCGAACTATAAATAACTAATTATTATTATTATTTTAAAAAATATTATATTTTACTTCCCATAAAATTGGTTTTTCCAAAAATGTTTTTCCAAATGTTTTCTAATATATAAGTAGGCACCTGAAAGGCGTAGAACCCTTTTCAAATACTTATTTCATAGGCTAATCAATTGTCTATTATATACCTTTTAAATTTTTTGATTACCTTATTTGGTTCAAAAGTTATGATTTTTGCAACGAAAAACTCAAATGGCGCTACTGTGCGTCGGATTCATATGTATTGCAGCTTATAAATCAAGTTATTGTGAGTACGAGTACATCAGAGTAGTTGAATTTCAATGATCTCTACTCACTTATACTCGAAATTTCATGAGTGGCTGTGAATAGCAACAAAACGATTCATTGCTGATCAGTGATACACATATAAACTATATATTATGCACGGGGTTGCCACCATAGACCATAAGAGGTCTCTTAGAGAAAAATCGTGAAAAGTTTGAAATAAGTTTTCACTTAAACAGAACTATGAATAACATATGTGAGTTTTGAATTTAAATTCATTTTTTTCTTAAATTATCGGCCAACACTTCGGGGATGCACCCTACAGATGCAGTGCATTTTTTGAGCATTTGTGTTGATTTCAGGAAAATAGGTTATGGGAAGGAGGAAAGAGGGAGTCGTGTTTGTGGATATTTGACTTAAATTTTATTATATTATAACTGTGAGGAAGACCTATGCGGGGAGTTTGACTGACAAACGGTCAATTGGACAATTGACTACAAACGGATGTGATCTACTAGAGAAGAGGGTAGAGCGAATTGAAACTCGGGCACTTGGAAAAAGTTCACTAATCTCAGAAGATCATTTCCCAAGGTAGTATCCATAAAACAGTGCTAGAAACCCACATTCCAACGATGTTCCAATGAGTCAATATAGTTGGATACCCTATTGTTATTGGTGAGAGCCAGGGCCCTCCTTTGCACACGGTCCAGCAGCTGTAAAATAGCCTTTGAAGCTCCTGCCTATATATGGGAGTTGTATTCCATTTTCAATCGGATGTAAGTGGTATAACTAGATTTTAAGGAGATCAGAAGGAGTGAAGTAATTTTTGCACGTTCCAACGAACATCACTTTGAATTCTCAGGCATAGAATAACAAGAGTATCCGACTCCTCAATACCTATAACACCCATATATACAGATGGTTTGTTAAGTCCATGGCCCTATGGGTCAACATACAACATTGAGTCTTTGGCGCTTTAAAATCAATCCTATATTCTTTAACCCACTCGGAGATTTTCAACAGGGCTTTATTGAGTGTGTTTTTCATTGTCCGCATTTTGCCCCCAACCTTCAAGAAGCTTGGCCTACAATTAAAGAAAAATTAATGACAAATCCTGCTGTCATCTGCGAAAGAGTATAGAGGCTAAAAACCTTGACCGTTCAGAAAGATAAGGAATGGAGAAGGAGAAAAACCGAAACCTTGGGGTACCCCTCAATTAAGCTGAAACTCATTAGATGAAACCCCATCAATTACAACACGTATTGTGTCTCTGAGAAAACGCAAAATAAATCGAGAGAAGTCATTACCGACCTCAAATGCAATAAGCTTTGATATCAATGCACCGTGCCACACCCGATCGAAATATCTAGAGCAACCACTTTGCTTTCGCCAAAATTCGCCAAAGCGTCCAGGTCTCCCGTGGAACGATTTCCACGGAAGTCATACTGTCGATTATTAAGAAGTGAGTTGGCCTCTACGTAGTTCACAAGATGGCAATTGATCATGCTCTACATCACCTTTGAAAGGGCAGAGCAGATTGCAATTGGACGGTAATTTTCAGGGATATTAGCCGGACACTTTTTAGCGATTGGCTGGACATTGGCAATTTTCCAGCAAGAGGGAAGGACTCCCGCATGGTACGAAAGTCTGAAAATGTTCGGAGACTTATTTATATTGTGATCCGCCATACTACCACGAGGATTTAAAAAATAATCGTGCATGTTTTATATGTTATTGGATATGTCATATATTGTCCAATATCTACAGAAAACAGATTCGTTGTGACTACCAACAGAATTGGGATGATGTTAATTACCGAATTTTGAGTTGTTTTCAATTAGAATTATATTGCCTTATCAGTCAATATTTTATCACTATAGATAATCGTTAGTTAAACTTTAGAGCAATTCGGTTGGCGATTTATTTATTACTTTTCTTTTTTTTTGTATAAACTTTTTTGGAATCATATGTGAAAAATGTGAAAAAAAAAACGATAAAACGTAAATTTATTCATACCTTTTTTAGCCCCTAAATATAAGATTGGGCTGGTTGGAAAATAGCGATTTCTGGTTTGCGCATGGAGCTTAAAAACAAAAAAATTGCCGAAGATGGCTAAATCGGCTGATTCCGTGTCGACTGATAAAGATGGCTGTGGGCAAGTATTTTAGGTAGCAATAGACCACTTTATTCTTAACACAGAGCGTTGTAGGGTGTACATATGCACATATAAATAGAATTTTTTTTGGTTTCACAGAAATAACCTCAAACTAGATACAACTGTAGTGATAGCAAGAACATCCACCTTTTTACCAACATAATCTTCCCCAAAGTGGAAGTAATCCATTAGAAAACTCACTGAATTCTTTAATTAAAGAACTCATTTGTCATAACAAAAAAAAAAAAAAAAACTAAACAGAACAAAAACACACCTCAAAAATCACTGATTTGGAACAGGAGTGTATTTTTACCAGGATAACAGAAAAAATCACAAATAACTACAAATTATTAAAAAAAAAACCAAATGAAAAATAAAGGGAACATTTATTTTGACCGATAAAGTTTAGATTAGAATATACGTATATTTTTCTAATGCTCTAAAAGTAAAATACAAATAATTTGTATATTTTTTTATTTCTAAAATAAATCAATAAAGTTTTTTGAATAAGAATGTCATTAATAAGAACATTAAATTAGCATATTTTTTTTATCTAATGCCATAAATATAAAAACCAGTGAATTGGAACATAAATTTATTTTTGAACGGGGTCTCAGAAAACGTTACATGTGTGCAAAAAAATGTTTAAGGATAACTTATTGTACATATCGCTTTCATTTAAATACAACCCACCAGTCACCAGTCACCAGTAACATTATCATTTATAAACCACTTAAAACTCATTCAAATAAAACCACTTACCAAGAATTGTGACATAAAAGCAAATTGTTTAATTGAGGGAACGATACATTTGTCATGAAATTATACAAAGCACATACTTGAAAAATCACTGATATGGAAGAGGCTTAAAAGATTTTTACAAGGATAACAGAAAAAAGCACAAACATATTGCAAATTTCGTCTGTTGATTAATATAGACCAGCAAAAGTTTTAAATCAATAAGGAAACTGACTAAGGAAACTTTTTTTAATATGCTGGTTTAGACTAAATAGCAATCATGAAAAGTTGTTGATTCAACAAAGTATTGCCAAAAAAAAAAAAAATAAATAAATAAATAAACAAATATATGTATAGGACTTGTGTGGAACGAAAATATGTATTTTTAAGAGGATTATATGCATTAGTTGCACCCTTATAAACATGGTTGCAAGCAATCTTATTTTCCTAATAAGATTCTGTTTAGAAGTATATTTCTAGTTGGGCATTGCGGCAGGAGTTGCCATAATGTATAACTGCAATAAATTTGTTGGGAAAAATTTAATATTTGTTTAAAGTTTTAAGTGATGTACCGTAGGATGGAGTGATATAGCAATTGTTGAAATGTTATTTCGCCTGCAAGCAAAAAAATTAATTGTGACTATGATATTATTCACAAAACTTTACGAATTTCTATCTGGCAACCCTAAAAATAGTTGCACCTCAATTTTCTTGCTCTATCACGCTTAGCTTTCGAGATACATACAGTCAATTAGCGAAAATGTGAACCAATTTTTACTAAGGGTGTGTTCACGTTTTTGAATTTTGTTACGTTTTCGATTTTCAAATTATAAAAAATTTTCTATCACTATTTAGCCCCAGAAAAGAACTTCTAAGAAAAATGTTACTGAGAAGAACATGTTTTTAAATCATACATTTTATTAGCTTTGTATACAAAAACAATTTTTATGTACATTTTTATAAACTCCTGCGCACTACTGCGCAGAGACTATATATCAGTTTGTCATTCCATTTGTACCGCATCGAAATATGCATATGCGTCCCTATGAAGTATTTACATTCTTGTTCCATATAACAACTCGACACGATATAGCGATATCCGTCTGTCCGTCCGTCTGTCTGTCTGTTGAAATCAAGCTCATTCACAAACTAAACCATTGAGTTGGTCAAAATTAGTACAATATTATTTGCCAGCATTTGAGGCATGTCGCTATTTTAACTGGAGCAAATCGGGCATCACTGCGCCAAGATATAACCTAAACTACGGAGACACCTCTAAAAATGTTAAAAATTCAGTATGTTTGTTGTAGTAATTTAGTATCAAATAATTTAGTATCAAAGTTTATCAAATTGTTTACTTTTTCAAATATTTTGTTTTCATTTGTTATAAATTCTGCAATAAGCCCTTGAAATTCGAGCGCAAATTCTAGGAAATTTTATATTTTCATTAAATAAAGGCCCTAAAAATATGCTAATCAATTATAGCCAATTCACAATTCAACAAAAAACAAACACATTAACAAATATAATAAATACACACATAGCATGGTATAATTTTATGTATGTGTTAGTAGCAACTTTAAATGAAATTTACTCAAAATAGAGGAAAAAATTTAAAAATCTGTAAATCTGCAAAACGGCTAAAAAGAAATACCTTTCAAATAATATACGTTTGGTCGAAATCGGGATAAAACGGTAGAACAAAACATCAGTCACAAGAAATCGCCTAGCCTATTAATATTATAGATGTAAAATGCAGGTGGAGGATATCAAAAATTCGGCATAGCCCAATTTATTACTTTCACTTGTTAGACTTCAATTCACTTCCCATTTTTAGTTCTAAATAATAATGATAATAAAACAAAATATAATAGTTAAAATAACAAAAAACATTAAATATATTTTTAAAGACAAAACGACCCAAAAATATTAAAAAATACGAAATTTATAAAAAAGAAAACTTTAAGGAATAAAATCGTTTATAATTTTTGATAATGGCTAATTCCATAGTGACAGACATGACATTCACCGATCATTCTAATCCAATATTATGCAGTAAAAGTTTTTCATTTTTCATAAAAATATACAAAATTATGCAGACGGACCTGACCAACATATATACCATTAAGAAAATAATTGGAGGAAAAAAGTAGTCGTGACAGTCATGACATCAAACGGGCATCAGTTTAGAGAATGGTTGTAAAACACAGAAAAGCTCTGAAGTTATTTGTATGACAAATAAGAAACAGTTGTTTATAGCTAATATTAGAGCTAGTTTATTAATAAAGCATATAAAAAACATAAATTCTAAAATAAATTATTGTAAAAAGAAGTATTTTTTAATGTGACAGACATGACACCTGCCTTTATTTTCCAAATTACTTAATTACACTTTTCCTTTCTTACTGGAAAAATAGACTCTATTGTGATATTTTCATACACTTTTCTTTGAAATGGTATCAATAAAAATTATTTAAATTAAAATTTTAAAATTGGACCTAAGCTAGACCTTTGGATGGAAGTACCCAGCTGTGTTTCTTCAACCATCTTTAGTACAGCTTTTCTCCTAAATTTTCGACCCATGTTAAACCCTTATCAAATGTTTCTACGGCTTGCTTTGATTTATTCCTTTGATCAATTGTAAATTCCACCGAAATAAAATTTTATTAAATAACTATGAATGCAAAAATGTTTTTTAAACAAACCTGAGGATTAAACAACCCAGTAAGTCCGACCGCTTTTTCTTCCTGTTGTCTTACTTTTGTTAGCCAGCTTTCTCTTAAGACTCAAAGGCATGTTATGATCACGGCCATCTTCATCCGAAGCTAAATACAAAACCTTTTTCCAAGCCTTTAATCAAATTTCTTTCGTAGTTCGACTCCATGCTGAGTCTGAATGGATATTGCATCTATCAATGACAGCTTTTTAGTGGATTAAAAAAAAATCAGATTTTTTTGCTGTATTTGATGCCAATAGCCTGTTTCTATGATGCAGTTTAGTAATTTTTAAGACGTTTTGATCCATTGGCTGAATTAAAGAAGTTACATTTGTTGATCCTGAGATATTAATTCTTTTTCAGAATAATGTCAAGGGACATAGTCCACTAATAATAGATCTTTTATTGGCAGCCCCTTTAGAGTCAAGAACTGATTTCTTGACTAAAAACAAGGCAAAAAAAACATTACCACAGATATTTTTCATTCATATAAAAGACTTACCAATGGCACAAATGAGCGATGAAGCCAATCATAAAATATAGCTGATGTCATCCAAGAGGACTTACAATTTTTATAATTAACGGGGCATACAAAATTGTTAAAGCATCGGGGTTTTTAGCCTCTCTAATTATAAGAATCTTGAGTTTATTGGATCCAGATACATTTGATCATAGCATAAAAATAAATCTTTGTTTCTTCATCTTAACACCTGAATCAATTTTCTCCAGTGATGATACAAAATTTTTTTCCGTTATATAGCTGAATGTTGCATAAGCCGAGTTCATCCGTTTTTGTATTGACTTTTGTTGATGTTTGTAACTACCAGAAATATTTGTCCTAGACCCATATCTTATTATAATGATGGACTCAGAATCATTTAGCGATGTGAGTCGATTTAGCGATGTCCGTCCGTCCGTATGTCCGTCTGTATATCCATGTAATCCAACTACAGGTCACAAATATATTAGCTTCTATCGGCCAAAAGACAAACGCTATTGAAATTGGTGAAAATCGGAAAATGTTCAGACCTAGACCTTTATGAGATCGATTTAAATTGCCATAAGATCCAAAATTGTTCAAATTGAGTTTGTGTGTATTTATTACATCTATTAACCAGTAGTCCAAAAATAAACTCTGTAGGACAATTCTTAGTTATAGCCCCCATATTAAGCTGCATCCCGATCTAAACTTAAACCTATAAAAAAAAACTATTACAGAGATTTTTCTCAAATTTGGTTTGTGTATGTTTTTGCAAAAAAGTAGTGACCTTATCAAATATGGTTAGGATCGGTATATTTTTCGACCTACTTCCCATATAAATATAGCATCCAATATGAACTTTTTCAGATCTGCAGGCAAAAAAATAATAAACATTCCATTCAGATTTGGGTTATGTTTATTTTTCATACCCAAGCAGTTGGACCTAAGACCAATTCTCCAACTATATTTTTCTTACTTGTTGCTCTTAACTTCACTTTAAATGGGTCTACTAACTCTGGCTGGATAGAAAGATTTTCGGCGGAAATTCTAAGGAGTCGAATGCTCCATCTCTGTTTAAAATTTTGAAGTCACCCGTCGCTTGCATTAAACCCAGGCCGCTTTCCTTAATTTTTTCTTGAACTTCTTTAGCTTTTGCTTAAAGCATCAGTCCACTTACTGGCATCTTTTTTTGTTTTCCGCATGATAAGAAATCATTTATCAAGAGCCTTTTCCATTCTCGGAAACTCAGATTTGTGTAATGTTTTGCTTTTTCCAGGACCACAAATATATTATTAATACATTTTATGATGTCACCCTTCTTCCTTTTAATTGACCAAATTTTTGATTTTGCGACTTGGTAATTTTTTTTTTTAAATCTGTAACTCTACAATCTTTTCACAATATCGTCCTTGCCTTTAAGACTCTGAACTTTTGTCTTTCTAGAAGATATTTTGTAGAATTATTCACACTCACAACTTAAGAATAAATATACATTAACACTTTTCAATTTTAATTTTTCTCTTACAGGTGTTTTAAGTGCAAATAACAGAAGAGAACTAAAAGGTCAGTACATCTCTTTACACAAAATAAGTTTTCTAATATAAAAAAAAGTAAACTTTAAATCGGAGATTCCTTAAATTACAAAAGTACAGCAAAAAAAAATAAAATACAGAAAAATCCCTCAAAAATTTGTTCACGTTTTAGAGTCGTCTGTAGAAAAATAAAAATGTACTTTACACTTTCGGGTGTTCATGTTTTCGCGAGTTGACTGTATAAGCATTTGTTTTCGATATGGCTAATATGAGAATTTTCCGTATAAAGTAAGTTTTGTTCTAATCAGATGCGAAATTTTGACCCGATTTTTCGGATCTGAATACATCTGCATGCCTAAATTTTAGCTAAATTTTTACACGGCATTTTATTTAAAAATACTCTCATATTTTTGAGTTTATGGCAACTCCTCCGATGAATATATATATATATTAATTTCGCATTAGATTTATATCTGCGCAAATGTTGCTATTTCAAAATATTTCAGTAAAGATAACAAAAATACACACAACTGTTTGCCTATTCCAAAAAATCAGTGAATCATATAGGGGTGTTTTTTTGCGGTGTCATTTAAAAAATGCATTAATCTTCCAACTCTCTATTTCTTACTTTCTTCTTGCATTTTTCAGGTCATTTAAAATGAGTGATTGTTATTTAAATCAAACATTATATTTCTGTGTTTCAGCTATTTGTGATTTTTTCTGAGAGCCTTGTGGAAATCTATTCCAAATCAGTGAACTTTCACATTTCTACTTCTGCTCTTTTTGTGTGCCATGATAATTTTGTCCTTTTCAGTAAACAATTTGGTTGGCTTCATGTTACAAATCCATACAAGGGGTTCTAGTTCAATGAATTTTATAGTTGATTACATGTACGAATTTAATGATTGAATGCATTTGAGAGGTTGGCAATGCTGATTTATTTGTGATTGTTGCTGTGATCCTAGTGGAAATATTTCTCAGTTTACAAATCAGTGATTTTCTTAATTTAAATACATTTCAGAAAGATGAGCAGGAAGTATTTAAGAAGTTTGTCATACTGTTTGTGGGGCATCATTAGAGCATTGTTTGTGAATAAAATTTAGTAAAACTCTACTATTGAAATTACGATAAGGACCACAATAGCGAGGGACATTCTGGAATTTGCTGATGATTATTGTTTATAGTAAATCTAGCATATTGTTTCCTCAAGACTCGGACTAGGTTTAGACTATAAATCATCAATACTAAATTTTTACTAAATTTTCAACTCTAAAAATATCAATTATAATATCAATACTATTTTCACTTAAAATATTTGAGAAAAAAAACTTTTTTCTCAACTTAAAATTAAATTTTTAACAGAAAATCTTAAAAAATTAAAAAATTTTTTTTTTCCAAATCCAAAATTATCGATTAATATATACCACATCAAAATTAATTTTATATAAAAATGCATAAAAAGTAGCTGAAGTCATCCAAGAAGACTAAGAATATTTATAATAAACGGGGCATACAAAATTGTTAAAGCGTCGGGGTTTCTTAGCCTTTTTAATTATAAGTAGCTTGAGTTTATTGGATCCAGAGCAACAAATAAAAGTAAATTGTCGTTTGTTCATCTTAATGCCTGGAGCAGTTTTAAAAAATGCATTTGCTTTCCAACTCTTCGCATTTCTTACTTTGTTCTTGCATTTTTCAGTTCGTTTAAAATGAGTGATTGTTATCTAAATCAACCATTATATTTCTGTGTTTTTACTATTTGTGATTTTTTCTGAGAGCCTTGTGGAAATATATTCCAAATCAGTGAACTTTCACGTTTCTACTTCTGCTCTTTTTGTGTGCCATGACAATTTTGTCCTTTTCAGTAAACAATTTGGTTGGCTTCATGTTACAAATCCATACAAAGGGTTCAAGTTCAATGAATTTTATAGTTGATTGCATGTACGAATTTAATGATTGAATGCCTTTGAGAGGTTCGCAATGTTGATTTATTTGTGATTGTTGCTGTGATCCCAGTAGAAATATTGCTCAGTTTACAAATCTGTGATTTTCCTAAGGAAGTATTTAAGAAGTTGTTTGTGAATAAAATTTAGTAAAATTCTACTATTGAAATTACGATAAGGACCACAATAGCGAGGGACATTCTGGAATTTGCTGATGATTATTGTTTATAGTAAATCTGGCATATCGTTTCTTCAAGACTCGGACTAGGTTTAGACTATAAATTAATTTCACTACAAAATGTTAAAATTCACATCAATACTAAATTTTTACTAAATTTTCAACTCTAAAAATATCAATTAAAATACCAATACTATTTTCACTTCAAATATTTTTTCAGATAAAAATTTTTCCCATTTTAAAATTAAATTTTTAACAGAAAAATCGTAAAAAATTAAAAAAAATTTTTTTTTTCTAAATCCAAAATTATAGATTAATATTTACCACATTTAAATTAATATCATATAAAAAAGCATAAAAAAATGTTATCCAAGAAGACTTAGAATTTTTATAATTAACGGGGCATACTAAATTGTTAAAGAATCGGGGTTTCTTAGCCTTTTTAATTATAAGAAGCTTGAGTTTATTGGATCCAGAGCAACAAATAAAAGTAAATTTTCGTTTGTCCATCTTAGCTCCTGCAGCAGTTTTAAAAAATGAATTTTCTTTCTAACTCTTCACATTTCTTACTTTGTTCTTGCGTTTTTCAGTTCGTATAAAATGAGTAATTGTTATTTAATTCAACCATTATAATTCTGTGTTTTTACTATTTGTAATTTTTTCTGAGAGCCTTGTGGAAATTTATTCCAAATCAGTGAATTTTCATGTTTCTACTTCTGCTCTTTTTGTGAGCCATGACAATTGTGCCCTTTTCAGTAAACAATTTGGTTGGCTTCATGTTACAAATCCATACAAGGGGTTCTAGTTCAATGAATTTTATAGTTGATTACATTTACGAATTTAATGATTGAATGAGTTTGAGAGGTTGGCAATGCTGATTTATTTGTGATTGTTGCTGTGATCCCAGTAGAAATATTGTTAAGTTTACAACTCAGCGATTTATCTAATTTAAATACTTTTCAGATAGATGAGCAGGAAAGTATTTAAGAAGTTAGTCACTCTGTTTATAAGGCATCATTATAGCGTTTTTTATGATTAACATTTGGCCAGCGAAGTCGTGCTAGTGAAAGTCTACCATTGAAATTAGGATGAGAACCACAATGGCGAAGGACGTTATGGAATTTGCTGAAAATTTTTGTTTGTGGAAAATGTGGCATAGTGTTTCTTCAATGCTCAGAGTAGATTATAAATTAATGTCAATATAAAATGTTCAAATTTAACTCAATACTAAATTTGTACTAAATTCTCAACTTTAAAAATATCAATTAAAATATCAAAATTATTTTCACTTAAAACATTTTTGCAAAAACAAAATTTTTTTCTCAACTTGAAATTAAATTTTTAACAGAAAAATCTTAAAAATTAAAAAAAAAATTTTTTCCAAATCCAAAAATATCGATTAATATTTACCACATCAAAAATAATTTCATATAAAAAAGCATAAAAATAAAATAGCTGAAATCATCCAAGAAGACTTAGAATTTTTATAATAAACGGGGCATACAAAATTGTTAAAGCATCGGGGTTTTTTTAGCCTTTCTAACTATAAGAATTTTGAGTTTATTAGATCCAGATACGTTTGATCGTAGCTTAAAAGTAAATCTTTGTTTGTTCATCTTAACACTTGGATCAATTTTCTCCAGTGATGATACAAAATTTTTTTCCGGTAATTATTTTTAATAAAAACCGGATTCATCAGCGTTATATAGCTGAATGTTGCATAAGCCGAGTTCAGCCGTTTTTGTATTGACTTTTGTTGATGTTTGTAACTACCAGAAAAATTTGTCCTAGACTCATATCTTATTATAATGATGGACTCAGAATCATTTAGCGATGTGAGTCGATTTAGCGATGTCCGTCCGTCCGTTCGTCCGCCCGTCCGTCTGTATGTACATGTAATCCAACTGCAGGTCACAAATATATTAGCTTCTATTGGCCAAAAGACGAACGCTATTGAAATTGGTGAAAATCTGAAAATATTCAGACCTAGTCCCCTTACAAAAGACCTCAATGAGATCGATTTAAATTGCCATAAGATCCAAAATTGTTGAAATTGGGTTTGTTTGTGTTTATTTCATCCATTAACCAGTAGTCCAAAAATAAACTCTGTAGGACAATTCTTAGTCATAACCCCCATATTAAGCTGCAACCCGATCTTCACTTAAACCTATAAAAAAACTTTTACAGAGATTTTTCTCAAACTTGGTTTGTATATGTTTTTGCAAAAAAGGAGTGACCTTACCAAATATGGTCAGGATCGGTCCATTTATCGACCTACTTTCCATATAAATATAGTAGCCAATATGAACTTTTTCAGATCTGCAGGCAAAAAAATAATAAACATTCCACTCAGAGTTGGACCTAAGACCAATTCTCCAACTATAATTTTCTTTCTCGTTACTCTTAACTTCACTTTAAATGGGTCTACTAACTCTGGCTGCATAGAAAGATTTTCGGCGGAAATTCTAAGGAGTCGAATGCCACATCTCTGTTTAAAATTTTGAAGTCACCCGTCGCTTACATTAAAACCAGAGCCGCTTTCATTAATCTTTCTTGAACTTCTTTAGCTTTTGCTTTAAGCATCAGTCAACTTACTGGCATCTTTTTTTTTGTTTTTCGCATGATAAGAAATCATATATAAAGAGCCTTTTCCATTCTCGGAAACTCAGATTTGTGTAATGTTTTGCTTTTTCCAGGACCACAATTAATTAACACATTATTAACACATTTTATGATGTCTACCTTCTTCCTTTTAATTGACCCAATTCTTGAATTTGCGACTTGATATTTTTTTTCTTTAAATCTGTAACTCTACAATCTTTTCACAATATCGGCCTTGCCTTTAAGACTCGGAACTTTTGTCATTTTATAAGGTATTTTTAAGAATTATGCACTCTCACAACTTAGAAATAAATATACATTAACACTTTTCAATTTTAATTTTTCTCTTACAGGTGTTTTAAGTGCAAATAACAGAGGAGAACTAAAAGGTCAGTACATCTCTTTACACAAAGTAAGTTTTCTAATATAAAAAAAAGTAAACTTTAAATCGGAGATTCCTTAAATTACAAAAGTACAGCAAAAAAAAAAAAATATAGAAAAATCCCTCAAAAATTTGTTCACGTTTTAGAGTCGTCTGTAGAAAAATAAAAATGTACTTTACACTTTCGGGTGTTCACGTTTTCGCGAGTTGACTGTATAAGCATTTGTTTTCGATATGGCTAATATGAGAATTTTCCGTATAAAGTAAGTTTTGTTCTAATCAGATGCGAAATTTTGACCCGATTTTTCGGATCTGAATACATCTGCATGCCTAAATTTTAGCTAAATTTTTACACGGCATTTTATTTAAAAATACTCTCATATTTTTGAGTTTATGGCAACTCCTCCGATGAATATATATATATATATTAATTTCGCATTAGATTTATATCTGCGCAAATGTTGCTATTTCAAAATATTTCAGTAAAGATAACAAAAATACACACATACATACATATATTTAATTGTAACACTCAACTGTTTGCCTATTCCAAAAAATCAGTGAATCATATAGGGGTGTTTTTTGCGGTGTCATTTAAAAAATGCATTAATCTTCCAACTCTCTATTTCTTACTTTCTTCTTGCATTTTTCAGGTCATTTAAAATGAGTGATTGTTATTTAAATCAAACATTATATTTCTGTGTTTCAACTATTTGTGATTTTTTCTGAGAGCCTT
This sequence comes from Cordilura impudica, assembly GCA_963682025.1. Taxonomy (NCBI): domain Eukaryota; kingdom Metazoa; phylum Arthropoda; class Insecta; order Diptera; family Scathophagidae; genus Cordilura; species Cordilura impudica. The sequence goes on from OY821521.1 coordinate 201,855,816, forward strand.
GTGGAAATCTATTCCAAATCAGTGAACTTTCACGTTTCTACTTCTGCTCTTTTTGTGTGCCATGACAATTTTGTCCTTTTCAGTAAACAATTTGGTTGGCTTCATGTTACAAATCCATACAAGGGGTTCTAGTTCAATGAATTTTATAGTTGATTACATTTACGAATTTAATGATTGAATGCGTTTGAGAGGTTGGCAATGCTGATTTATTTGTGATTGTTGCTGTGATCCCAGTAGAAATATTGCTCAGTTTACAAATCAGTGATTTTCCTAATTTAAATACATTTCAGAAAGATAAGCAGGAAGTATTTAAAAAGTTTGTCATTCTGTTTGTGAGGCGTCATTAGAGCATTGTTTGTGAAAAAAATTTAGTGAAATTCTATTATTGAAATTACGAAAAGGACCACAATAGCGAGGGACATTCTGAACTTTGCTGATGATTATTGTTAATAGTAAATCTGGCATATTGTTTCTTCAAGACTCGGACTAGGTTTAGAATATAAATTAATTTCACTATGAAATGTTAAAATTAACATCAATAGCAAATTTTTACTAAATTTTCAACTCTAAAAATATCAACCTATTTTCACTTCAAATATTTTTTCAGATAAAAATTTTTCCCATCTTAAAATTAAATTTTTAACAGAAAATCTTAAAAAATTAAAAAAAAATTTTTCTTTTCCAAATCCAAAATTATCGATTAATATTTACCACATCAAAATTAATCTTAATATATAAAAACGTTGGTGCGTATGTTGGTACTCTAATAACTGTTGAGCCACTAACGCTAGCGACTTCGTATTCATACCATATGTTCCTTTGGTTCTCCGATTTGCATAACTTTTTTTTGTACCCGATAGGTGGCGCTGGGGTCGAGATTTTCCCAAAAAATTTATTTACGGTCCAATTTAGCTCAAATTCGCAACATATATTACGTACATAAAACTAAAGTTGCTGACAAAGTTTTTCACCTATAGGTGGCGCTGGTGTTAAAATATTCAAGAAAACGTATATTTTTTTTCAGTCATATTCATAATATTATTAAATGCAATGTATTTAAGGATTTTCGAGGGAGTTCGTGCTTTACTTTTGCCCGACACTCGGTATTAAAATTTAGATGCAATATAAAATCCAGATGTTTTCTTCGGGCCAGCAACGCGGACCGGACTCAGCTAGTTTTATATAAAAAAGCATAAAAAATAGCTGATGTCATCCAAGAAGACTTAGAATTTTTATAATTAACGGGGCATACAAAATTGTTAAAGCATCGGGGATTCTTAGCCATTTTAATTATAAGAAGCTTGAGTTTATTAGATCCAGGGCAACAAATAAAAGTAAATTGTCGTTCCTGCATCTCAAAACCTGGAGCAGTTTTAAAAAATGCATTTTCTTTCCAACTCTTCACATTTCTTACTTTGTTCTTGCATTTTTCAGTTCATTTAAAATGAGTCACTGTTACTTAAATCAAACATTATATTTCTGTGCTTTAACTATTTGTGATTTTTTCTGAGAGCCTTGTGGAAATCTATTCCAAATCAGTGAATTTTCATGTTTCTACTTCTGCTCTTTTTGTGTGCCATGACAATTGTGCCCTTTTCAGCAAACAATTTGGTTGGCTTTATGTTACAAATCCATACAAGGGGTATGTACTTTATAGTTGATTACATTTACGAGTTTAATGATTGAATGCGTTTGAGAGGTTGGCAATGTTGTGCTGTTGTTCAGTTTACAAATTAGTGATTTTCCTAATTTAAATACATTTCAGAAAGATGAGCAGGAAGTGTTTAAGAAGTTTGTCATTCTGTTTGTGAGGCGTCATTAGAGCATTGTTTGTGAATAAAATTTAGTGAAATTTTTTTTGAAATTGAGTTCGTTTTTTTGTGTTGATTTGTGAATTGGCTATAATTGATTAGCATACCTTTAGGGTCTTTACTTAATGAAAAAAAAAAAAATTCCTAGAAGTTGCACTCGAATTTCGAGGGCTGGAATCTGCTAGTATCAATTTATATACCAATACTATTTTCACTTCAAATATTTTTTCAGATAAAAATCTTTCCCATTTTAAAATTAAATTTTTAACAGAAAAATCTTAAAAAATTAAAAAAAAATTTTTTTTTCCAAATCCAAAAATGTCGATTAATATTTACCACATCAAAAATAATTTCATATAAAAATAGCTGATGTCATCCAAGAAGACTTAGAATTTTTATAATTAACGGGACATACAAAATTGTTAACGCATCGGGGTTTCTTAGCCTTTTTAATTATAAGAAGCTTGAGTTTATTGGATCGAGAGCAACAAATAAAAGTAAGTTGTCGTTGCTCCATCTTAACACCTGGAGCAGTTTAAAAAAAAACATTTACTTTCCAACTCTTCACATTTCTTACTTTGTTCTTGCATTTTTCAGTTCATTTAAAATGAGTGATTGTTATTTAAATCAACCATTATATTTCTGTGTTTCAACTATTTGTGATTTTTTCTGAGAGCCTTGTGGAAATCTATTCCAAATCAGTGAACTTTCACGTTTCTACTTCTGCTCTTTTTGTGTGCCATGTCAAATTTGTTCTTTTCAGTAAACAATTTGGTTGACTTCATGTTACAAATCCATACAAGGGGTATGAACTTTATAGTTGATTACATTTACGAATTTAATGATTGAATGCGTTTGAGAGGTTGGCAATGCTGATTTATTTGTGATTGTTGCTGTGATCCCAGTACAAATATTGCTCAGTTTACAAATCAGTGATTTTCCTAATTTAAATACATTTCAGAAAGATGAGCAGAAAGTATTTAAGAAGATTGTCATTCTGTTTGTATGGCATCATTATAGCGTTGTTTGTGAATAACATTTGGTCAGCGAAGTCGTGCTAGTGAAACTCTACCATTGAAATTAGGATGAGAACCACAATGGCGAAGGACGTTATGGAATTTGTTGAAAATTATTGTTTGTGGTAAATCTGGCATAGTGTTTCTTAAATGCTCAGAGTAGATTATAAATTAATGTCAATATAAAATGTTCAAATTTAACTCAATACTAAATTTGTACTAAATTCTCAACTTTAAAAATATCAATTAAAATATCAAAATTATTTTCACTTAAAACATTTTTGCTAAAAAAAAAATTTTCTCAACTTAAAATTAAACTTTTAACAGAAAAATCTTAAAATATTAAAAAATTTTTTTTTTTTTTTAATCCAAATATATCGACTAGTATTTACCACATCAAAAATAATTTCATATAAAAAAGCATAAAAGTCATCCAACAAGACTTAGAATTTTTATAATAAACGGGGCATACAAAATTGTTAAAGCATCGGGGTTTCTTAGCCATATTAATTATAAGAAGCTTGAGTTTATTGGATCCAGAGCAACAAATAAAAGTAAATTCTCGTTGCTCCATCTTAACACCTGGAGCAGTTTTAAAAAATGCATTTTCTTACCAACTCTTCACATTTCTTACTTACTTCTTGCATTTTTCAGTTAATTTAAAATGAGTGATTGTTATATAAATCAAACATTATATTTCTGTGTTTTAACTATTTGTGATTTTTTCTGTGAGCCTTGTGGAAATCTATTCCAAATCAGTGAACTTTCACGTTTCTACTTCTGCTCTTTTTGTGTGCCATGGCATTTGTGCCCTTTTCGGTAAACAATTTGGTTGGCTTCATGTTACAAATCCATACAAGGGATTCTAGTTCAATAAATTTTATAGTTGATTACATTTACGAGTTTAATGATTGAATGCGTTGGAGAGGTTGGCAATGTTATGTTATTTGTGATTGTTGCTGTGATCCCAGTAGAAATATTGCTCAGTTTGCAAATCAGTGATTTTCTTAATTTAAATACATTTCAGAAAGATGAGCAGGAAGTATTTAAGAAGTTTATCATTCTGTTTGTGAGGCATCATTACAGCATTGTTTGTGAATAAAATTTAGTGAAATTTTGTTATTGAAATTACGATAAGGACCACAATAGCGAGGGGCATTCTGAAATTTGCTGATGATTATTGTTAATAGTAAATCTGACATATTGTTTCTTCAAGACTCGGACTAGATTTAAAATATAAATTAATTTCACTATAAAATGTTAAAATTCACATCAATACTAAATTTTTACTAAATTTTCAACTCTAAAAATCTATAATGTTAATATGCTAGGCGATTTCTTGTGACCGATGTTTTGTTCTACCGTTTATCTCGATTTTGACCAAACGTATATTATTTGAAAGCCGTTTGCCGTTTTGCAGATTTACAGGTTTTTAAATTTTTTCCTTTATTTTGAGTAAATTGCATTTAAAGTTACTACTAACACATACATAAAATTATACAATGCTATGTGTGTGTTTATTAAATTTATTAATATGTTTGTAATAAAAATGAGTTTGTTTTTGTGTTGCTTTGTGAATTGGCTATAATTGATTAGCATATCATAAGGGTCTTTATTTAATGAAAAAATAATTTCCTAGAAGTTGCACTCGAATTTCGAGGGCTGGAATCTGCTAGTATCAATTAAAATAGCAATACTATTTTCACTTCAAATATTTTTTCAGATAAAAATTTTTCCCATCTTAAAATTAAATTTTTAACAGAAAAATCGTAAAAAATTAAAAAAATTTTTTTTTTCCAAATCCAAAATTATCGATTAATATTTACCATATCAAAATTAATTTCATATAAAAAAGCATAAAAATTTCTGATGTCATCCAAGAAGACTAAGAATATTTATAATAAACGGGGCATACAAAATTGTTAAAGCGTCGGGGTTTCTTAGCCTTTTTAATTATAAGAAGCTTGAGTTTATTGGATCCAGGGCAACAAATAAAAGTAAATTGTCGTTTCTCCATCTTAACACCTGGAGCAGTTTTAAAAAATGCATTTTCTTTCAAACTCTTCACATATCTTACTTACTTCTTGCATTTTTCAGTTAATTTAAAATGAGTGATTGTTATTTAAATCAACCATTATATTTCTGTGTTTTAACTATTTGAGATTTTTTCTGAGAGCCTTGTGGAAATCTATTCCAAATCAGTGAATTTTCATGTTTCTACTTGTGCTTTTTTGTGTGCCATGACAATTGTGCCCTTTTCAGTAAACAATTTGGTTAGCTTCATGTTACAAATCCATACGAGGGGTTCTAGTTCAATGAATTTTATAGTTGATTGCATTCACGAATTTAATGAATGAATGCGTTTGAGAGGTTGGCAATGCTGATGTATTTGTGATTGTTGCTGTGATCCCAGTAGAAATATTGCTAAGCTTACAAATCAGCGATTTTCCTAATTTAAATACTTTTCAGATAGATGAGCAGGAAAGTATTTAAGAAGTTTGTCACTCTGTTTCTAAGGCATCATTATAGCGTTGTTTGTGAATAACTTTTGGCCAGCGAAGTCGTGCTTGTGAAACTCTACCATTGAAATTAGGATGAGAACCACAATGGCGAAGGCCGTTTTGGAATTTGTTGAAAATTATTGTTTGTGGTAAATCTGGCATAGTGTTTATTCAATGCTCAGAGTAGATTATAAATTAATGTCAATATAAAATGTTAAAATTTAACTCAATACTAAATATGTACTAAATTTTCAACTTTAAAAATATCAAGTAAAATATCAAAATTATTTTCACTTAAAACATTTTTGCTAAAAAAAAAATTTCTCAACTTAAAATTAAATTTTTATCAGAAAAATCTTAAAAAATTAAAAAAAAATTTTTTTCCAAATCCAAAAATATCGATTAATATTTACCACATCAAAAATAATTTCATATAAAAAAGCATAAAAAATAGCTGAAGTCATCCAAGAAGACTTAGAATTTTTATAATAAATTCACTACAAAATGTTAAAATTCACATCAATACTAACTTTTTACTAAATTTTCAACTCTAAAAATCTATAATATTAATAGGCTAGGCGATTTCTTGTGACCGATGTTTTGTTCTACCGTTTATCTCGATTTTGACCAAACGTATATTATTTGAAAGGTATTTCTTTTTAGCCGTTTTGCAGATTTACAGATTTACAGATTTTTAAATTTTTTCCTTTATTTTAAGTAAATTGCATTTAAAGTTACTACTTACACATACATAAAATTATACGATGCTATATGTGTGGTTATTAAATTTGTTAATATGTTTGTAATAAAAATGAGTATTTTTTTTTTGTGTTGATTTGTGAATTGGCTATAATTGAGTAGCATACCTTTAGGGTCTTTATTTAATGAAAAAATAAATTTCCTAGAAGTTGCACTCGAATTTCGAGGGCTGAAATCTGCTAGTATCAATTAAAATTTCAACCTATTTTCACTTCAAATATTTTTTCAGATAAAAATTTTTCCCATCTTTAAATTAAATTTTTAACAGAAAATCTTAAAAAATTTAAAAAAATTTTTTTTTTCCAAATCCAAAATTATCGATTAATATTTACCACATCAAAATTAATTTTATATAAAAAAGCATAAACAATTGCTGATGCCATCGAAGAAGACTTAGAATTTTTATAATTAACGGGGCATACAAAATTGTTAAAGCGTCGGGGTTTCTTAGCCTTTTTAATTATAAGAAGCTTGAGTTTATTGGATCCAGAGCAACAAATAAAAGTAAATTGTCGTTTGTCCATCTTAGCACCTGCAGCTGTTTTAAAAAATGAATTTTCTTTCCAACTCTTCACATTTCTTACTTTCTTATTGCATTTTTCAGGTCATTTAAAATGAGTGATTATTATTTAAATCAAACATTATATTTCTGTGTTTCAGCTATTTGTGATTTTTTCTGAGAGCCTTGTGGAAATCTATTCTAAATCAGTGAACTTTCACGTTTCTACTTCTGCTCTTTTTGTATGCCATGACAATTTTGTCCTTTTCAGTAAACAATTTGGTTGGCTTCGTGTTACAAATCCCTACAAGGGGTTCTAGTTCAATGAATTTAATAGTTGCTTGCATTTACGAATTTAATGATTGAATGAGTTTGAGAGGTTGGCAATGCTGATTTATTTGTGATTGTTGCTGTGATCCCAGTAGAAATATTGCTAAGTTTACAAATCAGCGATTTTCCTAATTTGAATACTTTTCAGATAGATGAGCAGGAAAGTATTTAAGAAGTTTGTCACTCTGTTTATATGGCATCATTATAGCGTTGTTTGTGAATAACATTTGGCCAGTGAAGTCGTGCTAGTGTAAGTCTACCATTGAAATTAGGATGAGAACCACAATGGCGAAGGACGTTATGGAATTTGCTGAAAATTATTGTTTGTGGTAAATCTGGCATAGTGTTTCTTAAATGCTCAGAGTAGATTATAAATTAATGTCAATATAAAATGTTAAAATTCAACTCAATACTAAATTTCAACTAAATTCTCAACTTTAAAAACAACAATTAAAATATCAAAATTATTTTCATTTAAATTATTTTTGCAAAAAAACAAAAATTTTTTTTCTCAACTTAAAATTAAGTTTTTAACAGAAAAATCTTAAAAAATTAAAAAAAAATTTTTTTTCCTAAATCCAAAAATTTCGATTAATATTTGCCACATCAAAAATAATTTCATATAAAAAAGCATAAAAAATTGCTGAAGTCATCCAAGAAGACTTAGAATTTTTATAATAAACAGTGCATACAAAATTCATAAAGCATCGGGGTTTCTTAGCCTTTTTAATTATAAGAAGCTTGAGTTTATTGGATCCAGAGCAACAAATAAAAGGAAATTGTCGTTTCTCCATCTTAACGTCTGGAGCAGTTTTAAAAAAATGTATTTTCTTTCCAACTCTTCACATTTCTTACTTACTTCTTGAATTTTTCAGTTAATTTAAAATGAGTGGTTGTTATTTAAATCAACCATTATGTTTCTGTTTTTTAACTATTTGTGATTTTTTCTGAGAGCCTTGTGGAAATCTATTCCAAATCAGTGAATTTTCATGTTTCTACTTCTGCTCCTTTTGTGTGCCATGGACAATTGTGGCCTTTTCAGTAAACAATTTGGTTGACTTCATGTTACAAATCCATACAAGGGGTATGAACTTTATAGTTGATTACATTTACGAGTTTAATGATTGAATGCGTTTGAGAAGTTGGCAATGTTGTCTTATTTGTGATTGTTGCTGTGATCCCAGTAGAAATATTGCTCAGTTTACAAATCAGTGATTTTCCTAATTTAAATACTTTTCAAATAGATGAGCATGAGATTATTTAAGAAGTTTGTCATTCTGTTTGTGATGCATCATTGCTTGTGAATAACATTTGGCCAGCAAAGTCGTGCTAGTGAAATCTTCTATTGAAATTAGGATGAAGGCCACAATGGCGAAGGACGTTATGGAATTTGTTGAAAATTATTGTTTGTTGTAAATCTGGCATAGTATTTCTTCAAAACTCAGACTAGGTGTAGATTATAAATTACTTTCACTATGAAATGTTAAAATTCACATCAAAATGAAATTTGTACTAAATTTTCAACTCTAAAAATATCAATTAAAATATCAAAATTATTAATTATTTTTCTCAACTTAAAATGAAATGCAGAAAAAAATTTTTCCAAATCCAAATATATCGATTAATATTTACCACATCAATATTAATTTCACGTGAAAATTTTTTTTTTTTTTTTTAGATACATTTTTTTTTCTCATTGATCAATTTTTATCACATCAAATTTAATTTCACCTATAACATTTTCCAATTTTATAAATTATTTACCAGAAAAATTTAATAAATTTTGTTTAAAAAAAAAAATTTTTTTTTTCAACTCTAAACATATCAATTAATTTTTACCAGATCAAAATTAATTTCACCTCAAACATTTTTTTCAGATAAAAAATGTTACATCACCTCAAAATTCAATAAATGTTTAGAGAAGAATAAAAAAAATTTCTTTAATTTTTTTTTGACCTCTTAAAATAATAATTAATTTTACCACATCAAAATTGTTTTCGCCTCAAACATTTTTTGCATATGCATATTATTTCTCACCTAAAATTTAATCAATTTTCCCAGGAAATTTTTAATAAATTTTGTAAAAAAAACGTTTTTTTTCAACTCCAAAGCATCAATTTTTACCAAATCAAAATTAATTTCACCTCAAACATCTTTTCAATTAAAATTTTTTTCTTATCTCAAAATTCAATAAATATTAACCAGAAAAATCTAAAAAATTTCTTTAAAATTTTTGCAACTTGAAAAATTAATTTCACCACTGTTGGAGCGCATTAGTTATTCGTTAACATTCTTTAACATTTGTATCATATTTTATTGAAAATTCATTAACAAAATTGCATTCTATTTGAAAATATATAGACAGTAAAACGTTAATCATAGCTGTAGTTCACTGTAGCTTTAATTTCCAATATTCTGTAAATTTTTTCCATACTTATTTATATAGTTACAGTTTTAGAACATATTCATGTATAAAAGCAAAAATCTGTAATAAACATGGGGTCATTCGTATTATAACGTTTTGTCGAAAACAAGTTCTTTCATTTAATCTTGCCCTGTTCAAGTAATTTTCGTGATAGTCTTTGAGCAAAAAGAAAAATTAGACATTTCATCCATTTTTGGCGCCCAACGTGGGGCAAGAGTTTTAGAAATATTATATCATCAACAATTAAAAAAAAAAAAAAAAAAATTTAATATTGAAAGTAATATAAATAATGAATTTGTGCTATTTAAAAATCTAAAGAAAATAACATCATATTAAGGTAGAGTACAAGGCAAACGGTGGTGTTTAAATTATTGTTGTCCATAAAGTTAAATTCTTCGTCATCGCTTAAAGTTTCTCTTAATCTTCGCTGTGTTCGTTTAAACACTATGAGAAATTAACTTACATATACGTAGTGTGTCAAAATTTATTCATCGCTTGAAATTTCTCTTAATCTTCGCTGTGTTCATTTAAACACTAAGGGAAATTAAGTAACACATACATATTGTTTCAAATTTATTCATCGTCGACAACAATTAAGTTTAAATCTCTTGTTTGTTAAACACACTGTTAATAACATTTCTATAATTAATATGGCTGATCTAGAAGCTCTTACGAAACAACGGCAAGCATCAAAAGGGAATGTAACAAGAATAAAAAATTTAATTTCTTCGTCTATGTCTATCGCTGAACTAGAGTGTCGTTTGTCTTTAGTTGAAGCATATTTCAAACAGCTGTTAACCATACAAACAAACATCGAAGAGCTTAATCCAAAAGACCTTGCAAGAGCTGATATTGAGGATTTATGTATCAAAACAAAATCAAAAATTATTGAGTTGTTGGGTGACAATTATAAACGGCAGAATTTTGAAACGTCAATCGCTGTGCCTTTTGCAACACATAGTAAATTGCCAAGTCTTGAGTTGCCAAAATTTGACGGAAAGTATTCGGCATATAAAAACTTTTCTTCATCGTTTAAACAATTTGTCGATGATGACACGTCGTTATCCAACATAGAAAAGTTTAATCATTTATTACATTGTTTATCTGGTCAAGCATTAGACACAGTTCGAGCATTTCAGATAACAGCTGAAAATTATAAGAAAGCATTACAACGATTAGAAGACCGGTATGACAATAAAACCTTGATTTTCATAGAGCACATTCAGAACCTTTATGATTTGCAAAATTTAAATAAATCATCGGGCATAAATTTACGCAGTTTGATTGATAGTGCATCAGCTATATATGGATCACTTAAATCACTAGGAAGCGCTGAAGACATTTGTAATGCGTTAATTATACATTTAATAAACCAAAAACAGATACGGAAACACAAATAAAGTGGAGAGAAAGTTTGGATTATTCGCAACTACCATCATGGGACCGATTTTGTAATTATTTAGAGCGGCGATGCCAGTTCTTAGAAGCATCAGAAAGTTTTTCAACGCAATCAAACGTGGGATTAAACTCAAATTATGCAAAACGTCATCCACAACGTCAGCAAAAGTCTCGTTCGTCGTTTTATATGCAACAAAAATCGTGTTCTCTGTGCAAATGTTTAGATCATTGGCTCAGCGCCTGCTTGCAATTTAGAACAATGACTGTTGAGAATCGATTTGCAATAGTCAAGAAATTGAATTTGTGTATAAATTGCTTATCAGAAGGTCACGTTGTTTCTAAATGCGCATCTAAAAACAGATGCAAGGTTTGTAATAAATCGCATCACTCCATGCTTCATCGTACAACATCGCAAAATAGTGATTCGTCGCTGCCGGTGCTAACCCCTTCATTTTTGTCGTCATCCTCATCATCTGCAGTCGTTAACGTTCATATGGAGCAATCATCAGATGGTATTATCTTAGCTACAGCTGTTATACTTGTTCGTGATAGTCTGGGTGAGTTTAAATTGTGCCGTGCTCTATTAGACTCATGTTCGCAAGTTAATCTTATTACTGAAAATTTTTCAAAATTATTGAATTTACCTAAAAGGAAAACATCAATTAACATAATTGGTGTAGGATCTACATCTACAAAAATCAAGTTTGAAACAAGTACAGAAATTCGTTCTCGCTATAATTGTGAAGAATACTCAGTAAACTTTTATATTACAAATCGTGTTTCTGGATATCAACCAGATATGGATCTGGATGTTAGAAATTGGAATTTTCCTTCTAACATAGAGTTGGCCGACGATCGGTTTAATGAATCTCAACCAATTGATATGTTGATAGGCGCTGATGCCTTTTTCGAAGTTCTCGGTGCTAACAAGATAAAACTTGGGTCCGATTTGCCTATTTTACAACAAACTTGCTTTGGTTACATAGTGTCGGGAAGTTATAGATCATCGAATAACATCCGCAAATTTCAATCATATATAGAACTATTATGGTCTACGGAAAAAGTTTCGTCGTCAATAACAAATTATAATGTAGAACATCAAGTTTGCGAATCGAATTTTGTAAATAACGTTGAAATTTTAAACGATGGACGAATTCAAGTTATGTTACCATTTAAGGATGATCCTTCTCTATTAGGTTCATCATATGCTTCAGCCATGAAGAGGTTTCTTTCATTAGAAAAACGCTTGTCTCGCGATTCTCACGTTAAACAGCAGTATATAAACTTTATGAAAGAATACGAACAATTAGGCCATATGACCCGAGTAGACCCAGATGTTGATAAACCGCATTTTTACTTGCCACATCAATATGTATTGAAACCATCTAGCGTTAGCACTAAATTACGTGTTGTTTTTGATGCGTCTTCAAAAACGTCGTCAATGAAATCGTTAAACGATATTTTGTGTATTGGCCCAACTATTCAAGATGAATTGTTTTTGTTGCTTATTCGCTTCAGACTTTGGAAATACGCTTTGACAGCTGACATCACGAAGATGTATAGAATGGTACTGATAAAGCCATGTCATCGGCCTTTTCAACAAATCTTATGGAGAGATCACGAAGATCAACGCATCTCCACCTACCAGTTGAACACAGTTACATATGGAATGTCATCTTCACCATACCTAGCAATTCGTAGTTTACATTTTCTTGCTTTCTTTCCAGTAAAATTAATTTATTAAAATTTTTTTATTATTTTATGTAACGAAACAATGTTTTATTTCCAATCCTATGAGAAAATTTTTTTACTGTGCCACTTCTCGGAAGGTTTTGAGCCTCCTTCTGATCGAATTATTCTGTAAAATATCTTTTTTTTTTGAAATTTTTTATACCGAAACCGTGTTTTAATTCTAAGCCTCTAAGAATTTTTTTATAGGATAACTCCTCCCGTCTAAATTTTTCAGTAAAAGGACTTTTTTAAATTACGTTTTTATTTTATAAGCAAAACTTTTCTAGGACTATCCCTCAGGCGGGTTTTAACCCCCTGACAATCCAATTTTTCCAGTAAAATGGATTTTTTTAATTTTAATATTATTTTATGTATCAAAACAGTTCTTTATTTAAAATTCAATCAGATGTTTTTTTATAGGATCAACCCTCGTGAGGTTCTGAACTCTTTCCCAATCAAGTTTTCCAGTAAAATATTTTTTTTTTATTTTATTTTTATTTAATATATCGAAACCGATTTTTTATTTCAAACCCTATGAGACAACATTTTATAAGACCATCCCTCTAAGAGTTTTGGACCCCTTCCTCATCTTATTTTCGAGTAAAATTACTTTTTTTTATTTTAAATTACATCAGTTTTTTTAATGATTTTTCAGCAAAATAATATTTTTTTTATTTTATTTTCATTTTATATATCGAAACCGTTTTTATCTTCAATACTATGAACCTCCTCTCGATCGAAATTTTCTGTAAAATCAATTTTCTTTCTTGTTTTATTTCTAATCGTCTCAGGAATTTTTTTTCGAGGATCACTTCTATCGACTGCATCTTACAGTAAATAAAATGTTTTTTTTAAATTAAATTTTTATCTTATATATCGAAACCGTTTTCCATATCAAATCCAATGAGCAATATTTTGATAGGACTATTCCTCGGGCGGGTTAACTCTCTCTTAGAGGGTTAACTCTCCCATTCCAATTTTTGTAGTAATTATTTTTTTTAATTTTAATTATATTTTAATAAAATAATTTTATATATCAAAACAGGTTTTTATTTAAAATCCCATCAGATAATTTTTTATAGAACCATTTCGCGAGTGGTTTTCAACCCCCTCCCCAATCGAATTTTCCACCAAAATCTTTTTTTATTTATTATAGTTTTATTTTACGTATAGAAAAAGACCATTCCTCAGGTTGTTTTGGACCCACTCCCCAATTGAAATTTCCAGTAAAATCTTGTTTTACTATATTTTTATGTAATGTATAAAAAATTGATTATGAAAACATACTTGTCAATAAGTCTCTGTAAGTCATAGCATTGAGTTTAATATGCTATATCCGTTTATTGATTTTAATGAAAGTTTGGATATCATGAGAAGAGATATTATATTGCACTTAAACACAAGAAAATAATGCATTAAAAAATTGATTAATATTAATTAATTAATTAATATTATTTTTTAAATGTTAAGTAGTCTGTAAGGATTATTCCATAGACTAAATAAAAATAAAATAAATGGGAAGCACGACAGGTCATACCAGTTATTTATAAAAAAACATAGTGATAGTATTGATTTACATAGCTTGAATTTCTTCTAATTTATTTCAAAAATTTTCATTTACATGTATTTTTATTGCGCTTGTCAATAAAAAAAAATCAAAATGTTGGCTGTCTTTCCTTTCTTTCTTACTTCAATATCATATTCTTTATAAAAAAACATCCCGTGAAATTTGTTTATTTAAGTTTACTTTTCCGATAGGAGTTCAGAAATAAAAGTAGGATTATTAAAGAAAAAAGAAAAACAAATTTTAAGATTTTTTTTTTTCAATTATAAATATCACAATTCCCACGTTTTCTTCAAATCCCAAAAAGATGCATTTCATGAATATTAAAAATGAATATTCTTCGCAGCACAAAAAACAAGCAGCAAGTGAAAATTCTAACATTAAAAATTACTTTTATAAACAATTGCAATAGGAGTTCAGGATATTTTAAAGGAAACAAGGAAAACTAATTACAAATTTGTTACAATATTCAAAAAGGAATAAAAAAATGATCTTAAGCGTGGGAAAATACGTTATTTTTGGAATAAAAAAGGAATAAAGAAATGATCTAAAGTGTGGGAAAAACAAATTCTATAATGGTGCTCTCTAAAAGAGTAAAATATCTGAAAAATAATTTTCCCACGTTCTTTGAAAATTTCTAAACTAGCGTGAGAAAATTGACGAATTTTGTTATGTTGAAGAAATTCTGTGAACAGGAGTTAAGAATTTTTAGGAAGTTGTGAAAATTTAAAACTCATAAATTTTTGGAAATTCTACCTGCCAACAGAAAACAAAATTTATGAATAGATATTGTAATATGAGATTTTCTTACCGAAAAGTAAAAGGAAATCTTTTGAAAAATTAACATATTCTGTTGTTAGAGGGGGTTCTTAAAAAACAAAAAATGAAACAACAAAAACACACAATAAAAGGTGTAAAAAATCTTTTGAGCTCTAACAAACATTTTGAAAATGTCTGTTTGAACTTCAACACTGATAAAACAATTCCCACGCTAAGTGTTTTGTGAAAAAATTCCATGGAAATATTAAAACAAATGTTAGAAAGTTTTAGAAAGAGTTGTAACAGGAACACAGACATTTTAACGAGTAAGACATGTTAGGTGATAATGTTAAATGATATTGTGAACATTAGAAATCTTTTTGAGATAAACTGATCAATTATTTTATGCTGATAGATTTTTTAACTCGTGCCCTCGAAAAGATGCGTGAGAACTTCGACACATGTTTTCGTAAATTTTCCACTATTTACCACAGGGTCACATAATTTTTAGCAAGCATAAGGGACATTTTAATATTCAAAGCAAAGAAAAACTCTGGAAAATCTCTCATACACAAATAACTTGTTGCATGGAATGCAACTTAAACACACACACACGCACATCATTTCATTTAAATATTAGGGGTTGAAATTTTCCTCTTGGTATATATGTAGGTATAACGTGAAAATGTGTGTTGTTTTTGGGAAAACCAAACACTTGTTGAATGCCGGCATATTTTAAGGAATAAAGAATATTTTAAAATAGAAAGAATTAAAAATATTCTTTAGATTCTGTTAAAAGGAATTATGTCAGATTATTTTTATGTCATCCTTAAAATTTGAAGAATTTTTAAATACTAAAAGGTCTTTAATTTCGGTAGATTTTTATTGTGGTTTTAAAAGCAAATTATCAACAGGATATAGGAGTTTTTAAAAGGAAGAAATAAACGAACCCAGCAAAAGAAGAGATTGCCAAAATGTAGAAAATTGGTCACAACAGCTGATCTAGATGTAATTTTTTTTGCTATAAGAGAGAAGTGTTCATCTATTGCGACCAACCACTACATTTGAACTTGTGGTCGGTCATAGTGACATAAAAGGTTTATTTCTATTTTGGTTGGAATGATGAATTATGGTATTTTTATTGCTTTCAAATTTAACTACGACTCAAAGTAGAATCTGTTCAAATAGATGTAAAAAAAACTATATTTTAGTAAAGGAATTTATAGCACTTTCGCAAACTACTATTGAATATATCTATAATATTAATAGGCTAGGCGATTTCTTGTGGCTGATGTGTTGTTTTATCGTTTTCTCCCGATTTTGACCAAACGCCGTTTTGCAGATTTACAGATTTTTAAATTTTTTCCTTTATTTTGAGTAAATTGCATTTAAAGTTACTACTAACACATACATAAAATTATACAATGCTATCCCAATAAACCAAAACAGTATAAAAATAGCTTGTAACAAACTTGCTAACATAAGCCTTAAGTTTAGAAAAGTGTTGTGAATATTGTTGTGAAAGGCTTCTTAACAATTGTTTAATAATGAAAACTGAACCCTTGTGAACAAGCTAATTATAGAATAAGCTTACAGGAAAATAGTATTCTAATCATGCTTGCAGTAAGCTTATAATCGTTAAATTTTTGTAAGCTTATAATCGTAATATTTTTTTAAATTTATAATCGTAATATTTTTGTAAGCTTATAATAGTAATATTTTCATAAGCTTATAATCGTAATATTTTTGTAAGCTTATAATCGTAATATTTTTGTAAGCTTTTAAATACAAAGATTAAAAAATTTTATTGATTTTTTTATAATTTTTTTATTTTATTTATTTATCTTTGCATTTGTCTTATATTTCCTTCTAGACTCTTGTCTATTTTTAGCGAATTGGAAGAATGATTTTGTACTTTTGATATATTCATCCTCTAGCAATACAATACAAATTGCAGCATCTATTGAATTTCAAAAGTCAATGAAATAAATAAATAAAATATATAAAATAACTTACTCCTTATGGCTTTTGCTACACTCAGGCTGCGCATACTCTTTTTATCTTCTGTGCCTTTCCAGCAAAGTTTTTCCGCCAGTTCGTCCACTAGCAATTTGCGCCAACAGTTTTTGATGAAGTTTGGAGATTTTGCTACCGTTAGCAGCTCGTTTACCTTAAAAAAATACAAAAACAAATGATGAAATATGAACTTAGTGTAATGAGTGTTTTTTAACTTACAAACGAATTCAAAAAGTTCTTGTCCTCTAGTAATTTTTTTTCTTAATTTAAAAAAACCTCCATTACTTTAAATGGATTTTCAGGCATCAACTTTATTGTACATTTCTCCTTCTTCAGATCCTTAATTTCATTGCGCAGGGTATTTATCTCTTGCCGTAATGAAGACACCTCATTTGTAAGCCTTATAAACATGGGTTCAATAGCCTATGAAAATTTTTCCAGCTTCTCTAAATATAAATAAAAAAACATTATTATAGACTATTATATATTATACTACTAGCATATAAGCGCTATATTTTGGACAGCACTGTATATCATCCAATATTTACCTTCAAACGTCACAGGCTGATGTACTACATTTTGGTCGTTTTGAAACATATTGTTGAAATTTATGTTATTGCTTTCCGTCATAATGGATAACTGGAAAAAAACCAACTCATTATTTTTATTTTTGATAGCACAGATCTTAGTGGTATCTTTCCAAGAATGTTAGTAAGTTTCTTGAGAAACTGTTAAGTTTGTTGCTTCCCAAATGTTGAGAATAGAAGATTCTAGTGGATAGTGAAACATTGATCTCAAATTCAAAACTTGCTGACCAATAACTTTAATAACATCATGATTGCTTATTGATGACACTCGATAAATATTATTTCCAGCTTTATAACAAATGTTGGGGTGGGTTGGTGACAAAAATGTATTTTTTTGCTGTGTTATCTTTGCATGAGGTGTTGATACTTTGCTCTACCAGTCGGTTATATAGTTGTGACGATATATTATTTTTTTTCTTTAAAAGTCTTTTCAATATTCCTAGTTTATTTTCAAATTTTAAGGCGCTAAAAGTTTCGCATGATCCATATTGTAAACAATCAGAAGCTAGGTGAGTAAGACAATGAAAATTGTAAGTTGAAATAGAATCATCATAATTGTCAGGCAATGACTTTACAAAATTCTTCAATAATGCGTCAGCGCACTTATTGTTCAATTTACATTGTTCAGTGTACAATAAAATTCTCATGGCCAAGCTCAGTTGCATAAAATTAAAATATCGTTTTTCGTCTAAAATTCCTTTTAATATAAACGGCCCAACATACAAAAGAAACGTACGAAACTCAGTAGCTTTATATCGATCTAACTCATTAACATCTCTTGTACTTCTACTAAACTCACATGGAAGTTGTCCTTTTAAACACAAGAGTTGCTCGTTTAATTAGGAAATTTTGACCTTTTGAAGCGAATATGGTGTATTTCTTTTTTTTTATCCAAGCAGTCATTAATGTTTTGACAACACCCAGACAAACCACATGCATATAATCCATGGGAAACGAGATTATTAGGTCTATTGCCAAGTCTTCTATGGTCATGTGATTATTTATTTTATGATAATTTTTATCCAAACGTTTCCTAAAATTTTCATCAGTTCGTAAAGTGTTATCTTCATACTTGAACACCATACGGTTGTATATATGATCATCCTTTTGGTTACTTTTGTGGTAAGAACTATAGCCGGTATGAGTTTTTATTCCCATAACCAGTGATCTTGCCGGTGCATCACATATGACAGCTCGACAGTTAAATTTATATGTTTTATTATTGAAAGTAAAATGTTCGTGCATAACTTCGGTTAATTCTTTGAGAAAAGGAAATAAAAACTCATTAACATCTTTTGGTTTACTATAAATACCAACTGTATGTACTGAAGCGGTACCATTAACATTTATAAGAATTGGCCAGGCCTGTGCTAAAGAACTTTTTGCAACAGGTAATCCATCTATGTCTATATTTAAATCATTGGAACTATTTATAAATTTTGTGCATGATAAGAAATCGGTAAGACAATCTTTCAGCCCATAATGTACATAATTTCCACCTTGTATTGGAACTATAGGTGCGTCGCGCGTCCTTGCATCTTTTGGTAAAAAAGGAAAAGCTTTTATTAAAATCTTCAGCAAATCATTTACAGCACTATTTGATATGGTATGTTTAACAGCCCAAGCAGCAATATCTCTCTTAATATCCACATCATCAGTTGTATGATCGGAGTCCACATTTTCATCAGAACTTAACATTACGTTTTCACCAATATTCACATTTTCATCAGTGTAATAAGAACCAATCTGACTGGAGCTGGCTGGAATTTCACATGAATCGTCTTTCTTATATTTTTTAAAATTTAAGAGCAATTCTACAATTTCTTTAGATTCTTCACGAACACTTCGTTTTGATTTATATGGCATATCAAATATTTAAAAAATATTAATTTATATACTAATATATTTGCTTTTTTTTAACACATACTGTACCTACATATATATATAGGTATATATATTTTATTTATTTAAAAAACACTTCACTCTTCAAACAAAAGAAATAGACTGAGGATTTCAAATAATTTTGACTCGAAAATAACGGGACATCACATGCAGCAACGCACAGTGGGTTCGATGGTAACCAAAGTGGCGATTAATTCAGGGAAGCCGTAGTTTTAAAATATTGTTATTTTTAATTGATGGATATTCATAAATACATAAAAAACCAGCATAAGCTGTTAGGCGCTTTTTTGTATTTTGAGGAAAATGTTTTTATTTCACAAGTTTAGTTGCAACTTTGGAACGAAAACCTATAAATTAGTAAATTAAGTTGCAAATTAGAGCATATTTAATGTGCTTTTAGAAAAAAATACGTTTTTATTAAAAATAAGAAAGGAATAAATATTTAACATATATTTATTATTATTATTAGTAAAATTTTAAAATGAAATTTTATCCAAATTCCATAATTCCACAAATTAAACTCAAAAGAGTCACATGAAGAAATATTATATATTTTTTTTTTGTTGATGAATAAGCATAAACACATAAAAAATAACCATTTAAAAAAAAAATATTGAAGAAAAATTTTCATTGGTAATAAGCCTGTTTTTGGAAAATCATTTACTTCACCATTAAATTCATTATAATAATCTTCATCATCATCGTTGAAAGATTAAAAAAAAAAAAAATAAGCACTGGAATCGTAAAGAACACAATGTTGAACCCAATGTGCAACATTTACAAAACGTTCAAATAACGGGACTTCATATGCAACAACGTTTACAAAACTATAGCGAACACAAGTCGTTTACAATCATATTTGGCAAACTGTTATACAGACTAAGTGTATATCAAGTGTTATTGTAACTGCTATTTCAATTAAATAAATCTATCATAACAATGCTTATGAAAAGTTATAGAAATATTGTTATAGTAAGCTTGTTCTCCAATTCAGTTACATTTCACTTATGGAATGGTTTATTGGGATGTGTGTGCTTATTAAATTTGTTAATGTGTTTGTAATAAAAATGAGTTTGTTTGTTGTGTTGATTTGTGAATTGGCTATAGTTGATTACCATACTTTTAGGCGCTTTATTTAATGAAAAAATAAAATTCCTAGAATTTGCGCTCGAATTTCGAGGGCTGGAATCGGCTGGTTTATATTACACGTTTGCCAACTCATATTCTCAAGTTATTAACTCTGAGGAATAATTCTAAGAAAAGCTGGATTAGACATAGATTTCTACTTTATAAAGCTCAAACGATATATTTCAATAATATTATTCGTGAATATCTATTTTTAAGTTTACAACCTCCAGATGGAATAATTTGATAAAAAAAAAGTCTTGGTAAATCTTTTCTGAAGTTATTTAATATTTCTAAAATTATCTGAATGAAGACAAAATGTTGCATACAACATATATTAAAAAAAACCCTGAAATTGTTGCGAAAAATTGCTTTTGAACCACTCTATGTCTACAAATTTGAGTGATTTCAGTACAATGGAGACTGTTTCCACTTCTATGCGAATACTGAATAGGCAAGATATTGAAGATATTGTGCATACGAATTATAAATTTTTTCGGCGTTCTTACTCTGGAGCAAGCTACATAAAGCTGCCCATGAGAACAACATGAATTTTCCTAATTAATTCCGGCAACACTTAACGACTGGCCTTGAATTTAGAATATTATTTTACCCATTTTTGACTTTGTGATTTTTGATTTTGACGATTTTTGATTTTAGTGATTTTTGGTTTTGGCGATTTTGGAAGTTAGCGATTGCACCCATATTTTTCACGACTAATCACATTTTTAAGTAAGTTCTTGTGAAAAGTTTCGAGACTATCGTTCTAATCATCAAAGCGCTTCACGCTGTGTGAAGCGCGTGTCTTTGCAGAAAATCTGTCATTCAACCTGTACTGGCAGAATATACAAATTTCTTATCATGCTGCCGTCTGCTGGTATTCATTTATGTGAGCAATCTTCAATCCATATTACAAGTGCCTTCTCCATTTTCCCTTTCACAACGTCTCTTGCAAATAATGATGTATGCGTACTTAGTTTTGTTCCAGAAATCACAGATTTTCTAACAGGGTCTTAATTTTTCTTACTGTTCTTATCGTAGATTCTTTCCAATTAAAATATCGTCCCACAAAAGGGGGAAATTCACTATAGTCCAGATGATCTACAATTTTGACTGTATCTTCCAAAGATTTAGTTTTTCGTTTGCCTTGTTTTATAACTAATATTTTGTATTTTATTACTGAATCTATAAAAATAATTCATTGTTACTTAAGAAATTAATGCATAAAAAATAATTAACTACCGTTTATTGAATCCAGGAAAATTTAAGTGCGAACGATTTGTTTAAAGTATTTATCAATTTTTTTCTATAAAAAATAAAAAAATAAACTGCACTCAATTTTTAATACGAGAAAACTTATCTGAAATAAACATGGGAATCCCCTGTATATTTTTAAAAACAAATTGATGCTTATTTGTGGAAACGTGTTCTTACACTTTTGCACATGCACTTCGATTAATGTGGGATTCCCCATTTCAGTAATAATTTCTCACGAGTTACAAAGTTGTATTTAATGGGAAAATAAAATAGCCAAATACAAATGAAGCAGCCTTCAAAATTCGAGTGCAAATTCTAAAGAAAAATAATTTTTTCCTTTCAATATAAATACTAGCAGAGACTAGCCCTAGAAATTCGAGTGCAAATTCTAGGAAATTTTATTTTTTTCATTTCATAAATAATTTTATAAGACTCTAAAGGTATGCTAATCAATTTTAGCCCATCCACAATTCAACACTTTTTTAATAAAATTCATTAAATTTCGTAATAAATATTTGTTGAACACACAGAAGATATATAAATGGGTTTGTTAATAAATAATTTTAATGGAGCCTAAAGGTATGCTAATCTATTTTAGCCAATTCAAAATTCTATACAAATTTAATAAACACACACAGCATTGTATAGTTTCCTATTAGAAGTTTAAAGATGTGTTTTATGTATGTGTTAGTAGCAACTTTAAACCCATTTTACTTCAAAAAAATGTTCCAGATGGTGCAAATCTGTAAATATGGTGGACAGCTAAAAAAAATATGTTTCAAATGGGGCATGTTTTGTCAAAATCTGTTGGTAATTGAAGGTTGCAAATTGGTCACAAGGAATCGCCTTGCCTATTAATATTATAGATTTCTTAGTATCGCAAAAGGAAAAGAATAGTGTGTTGAAAAACTGAGTACTCGCTATTGAAACCAAAAATGTTAATGACAGTCTCTGTACATACATATTTTTTTGACACAAATTGTTCTAAAAAAAAAAAAAAAATAACCGTGTTTTATCAAAAATGGCATAAAAACAGAATGCAATATTTTTTATATCAAATTTATGTAAAAGATCCCGTAAAAACAGAATTAAATATACTTTATTTTAAAGCTTTTGCGCATTAATTAATTAATGTTTTCTACAAATTTTCCATATGATATCTGGAAACAATCTGTTCTCATTTCTGACGTAGAGGTACCACCAGAGTCAGCTCGTCACTAGCGACATTTTGTGATATTCGCCTCTCTCTCTTTCCCCCTATCTCTCTCTTTCTAACTCCTCTACGCTCTTTTTCTCCGTATTTGACGGGCAGTTGCTAGAAAATATGATTCCGCATAGCTTAAAAACTTGTTCCCTAAAATGGTTTTAACAGCCATCAAATCGATTTAAATTTTTCCCTTATCTTTTCCAACTTTGCACCAAAGTGGGTGTACAAGCATGCCAAAGTCTTAACAGAAACAAACAAACGAGTTAAGTGGACTGGTCTTGAAGATGAAATTTCAACAGATGTAAAAGAGCGCTTATTATGAATAATGAGGAAATCAAAAATGCAAATACTTAAAAAAATACACTTGTTAAAAATAAAAATTTTAATATTAATTAATTTCTAAAAAAAAGGATACACCTGCAAGAGATTAAGCCAACAGCCAGTTGTTTTCCACTACAAGATCTTCAAATTTATCTGATATTGGAAAAACAGATGTTAATTCCCAAAAAATATATAGCTGTCATATTTAAACAAACCACAAAAACTGAAAGTAAAAAAAAATGAAATTCGAACCGGAAACTCGTGTTTTGAATAGAAATTAAATGATAAAAAATTCGGAAGCAGGGCACCTAAAGTCAGTACATTCAAGTCATAAAAAACGCGTGAGAAATTCAAAATAATTTGAGAAAATGTTGCTTTAAATTTAACAGGAGTTCAGCGTTCTAGAAAGGAAATGAAGGAGGAAAAATATTTAGAAGTAATCTAAATCACTACCTAACTGCATCATTTCAAGATGTTTTTTCAAACTATTGCCTAAAGTGGATTCTTTTTAAAAGACAATGGAAAATGTTCACTCAGATTTATGATACTGAGATTTAGAATACAAATTATTGAAATTTCCTCTTACACATTTGAGGGGAAAGGTAGGAGTGATTTAAATTATTGCCACGATGTTTAAAAGCGGTCTTTATTTACAAAGAAAAAAAGAAAATGCATGAGAAATGTACCAACCCTTGACAATATTGTTTTATTTTATAACAGCATTTCAGAATTAGACAATGAAAAATTAGAAATTTTTACAATTCCCCATGAGCTGTTTTTGTATTAAGAAGAAGAAAGTGAGTTTTTAATCTGTGTGTAAAATTTTGAGAACTTATGTTTCATGGGATTTAGTAAATGTGGAAAATTAATTTTCCACTATCTTAACTTTTTTCTGAATATGGAACAGACAACAAAGAAGACAAAATTTGCCTGAGAAATACTTAACATTCCCGCATTTTTTTAAGCAGTATTTCAGATTTTATAAAAGGAAAATAAGAAAAAAACAAATAATATTTTACATATTCCTAAATTATGCTGGCACTTGTTGAATGAGTACGAGACTTTTAGAGATGACCAAACAAGTTCCCATACATTTTCTGAAAGATAATAAAATACATTCACTTTGTGTGCAAGCGTGGGAGAATTTTACTGAGATTTGTTGTAGGATGCCATGATCTTGAGAAACAAAAATAAATTCCCACGCTCTGCAACTTTTTAAGGAAAGTGTGAAAAAATTGTTTAACTCTTTGACTTCAGATAAATTTTTTTAACAGAATTTCAGAATTTTTAAGAAGATTCTGCTTTGAAAACTCTATCAAATTTTCTTTGGCCATAGACAGTGTGAGAAAATTCTTAATTTTAAATGCCATGATTTTTTTTGTGTATATTTATCAGGTAGTAAATACGAAACAAAGGATTCTTTTTTGAAAAATTTAATGCGATTTTAAAAAAACCAAGAGAAATATTTCGATTTCTATGTGTTTGTATCAATTTTGAACAGGATGTCAGAATTTAAAGAAAGTAAATCAAAGCACTTGTGGAAAATCTTGTGACAAAATCTTGCTTGTAATGTCGAGATTTATTAGGGATATTGTCTTCAGGTAGTGAAAAGATAAATGTAAGAAAAATCAATAGAGATTTATAAAATAATATAATACTTAGACACAATTATAAATTTTAAATAAAATGAAATTTTCCCTCGTGATAAAAAAAAAGAGTTTTTGTGTGATGCCATGATCCTGAGATATAAAAATAAATTCCCACGCTCTGGACCTTTCCAGGGAAAGTGTGAGAAAATTTTTTTAACTCTTTGACTACAAATAAAATTTTCTAAGAAGATTTCAGAATTTTTAAGAAGATTCTGCTTTCAAAAATCTATAAAATTTTCTTTGGCCATAGACAGTGTGAGAAAATTCTTAATTTTAAATGCAGTATTTTTTTGGTATATTTAACAGGAAGTAAATATGAAACAAAGGATTCTTTGGGATGGCAAAATCTTGAAAATAAAATAACGAAAATTAAAAATAAAAATTTCTACTAAATACTCAAAAGCCATGGGAAAATTTTGAAAAACGCGTGAGAATATTTCGATATCTATTGTTTGTATCAATTTTCGAACAGGATTCCAGAATTTAAATAAAGTAAATCAAAGCACTTGCGGAAAACCTTGCGACAAAATCTTGCTTGTAATGTCGAGATTTATTAGGGATATTGTCTTCAAGTAGTGAAAAGATAAATGTAAGAAAACTCAACAGAGATTTATAAAATAATATGATACTTAGACAAAATTTCAAATTTTAAATAAAATGAAATTTTCCCTCGTGATAAAAAAGATTTTTAGGTTCCCACGATTTTTTTTCTTTGAAACTTAGTCAAAATCCTTTAAGCAATGCGTGAGAAATTATTGCAATTTTACATGTTTATTGGGATTTTTTTTGACAGTATTTCAGAATTTTTAATAGGACTCAAAATAATTTTTCTTACAAACTAAGCTAAAAAAGTTGAATGCATGATAAAAATCCTGAGATGCTGAAATTTTCTTAAGGGAGGGTTAAAGAAAAATTTTTAAATATTAAATACAATACTTGTTGAACAAATGATAAAATCTTGCAGAGTCGAAATTTTTACATAAAGTCTATGTAAAAATCCATCGTGTTGAATTATTTTGAGATTTTTTTTAATAAAAAAAAAAATAAATAAATTTCCTCACATACATGTAAATCATTAAAATTCCCACGAGGTGCGTGAGAATTTATTAAAATTTTTGTGTGTTTATTACGATTTTGTGATAGGATATCAGAATGATCAGAAAGAAGCAGATTAATTTTTGTTAAAGTTTCAAAAATAATTTAAAAAAAATTTCAAATGAATGAGTGGAAAAAATCTGTTTTAAGGGAGGGTAAAAGAAAATTGTAAAATACAATCTTAGATTCTTTTTGAACGAGTGATAAATGTGTTGATAAATCTGTTTTTAGGTAAAGGAAATATAAATGTAAGAAAATTCCATTGAGATCTTTTAAGATAAATTTCCCATAATTTAGAAAATTGATAAAAAAAAAAATTCTCACGTTTTTTTAGAACTGAACTTCCAGTCGATTCTCTAAAAAATGCGTGAGAAATTTAACGTTTTTATTACAATTTTGTGATCGGATTTCAGAATTTTTAAGAGGACAACACAATATTTTTTCCTTGAACGGAAACACTTGTTGAATGGATAAGAAAAAGAGAATTTTAAGGAAGGGTTATAGAAAATTTCCAATTTTCTGATACATCTTAAAGTGTGGGAAAATCCGAGTGAGATGTTTCAGAAAAATATGACCTTTAGACAATTATTTAAAATAAAAAATAATTTTTCCACGCTTTAAAAAAATCCATGCCTTTACATTTCCACGATTTTGTGACAGGATTTCAGAATTTTGAGAAGGATATCATGAGTTTTCTCAAAATAGTTTTAAACATTCTAATATCTTCAGTTATTCATTCCACTTGTTGACTTAGTATAAGAAATCTTGTTAAGCTGAGATTGTAAAGGAAGAGGCAAAGAAAATTAAAAAAAAATTGTCCTACAAATATTTTCAGGTAGTAAAATGAAAAATGTGTGTGTATTTGAAAATGCTTAGAAGAATGTATTTGTAGCTAAAATCACACAGAAATTTTGTAATGATAGCACGATCTCAAAATGATCAATATTCCCACACTTAAAAAATTGACTGTCTTTAAACATATTCCCACGATTTTTTTATGTTTAAAGCATTTTTTAGGTATTATCATAAAAAAATAAACGCGTGAGAACCCGGAAAAAAACCTACGCAAACATAAAATTGTTCTACTAGGATAACAGCATTCGAAGTGGGATTCGGCAGAATGATTTCCAATATTTCAACGGCATCTAAAAACAATTTTAGTTTTAAGTTGTTCAATTTTCTCACTTGAATGATATTTAGATTGCCAAGGGATGTGAAATAAAATTTTTCAGGTAGTTGAATTCTATGTAAAATTTACTTTGATGAAAGGCTTTTGAACTGAAAATTTGTTACATTAAAACATAAAAGATTTTTTTGTTTATTCCTAAAATTTCCTGAATATGTTTATATTTTGTATAAGGATCACAGAAAGAGTAGAAGGACTTTTGAGACATTTTCCTAAATTTTCCCATGAGCTACAAAACCATCTCAATTGCTTGTTTTAATGATGAGTGTGAGAAAATCTGTTAAAATTAAAATTTTTAAGGGATATTCAATGAATACACTAATTATCGCAGGTAGTGGAATTCTTTGTAATATTTACGTTGAAGAAATTTTTTGAGCTGAGTGCAATTTATTAAATTTTCCCAAACCAAAAGTGCGATAAACTAAATTTCCCACAATTTTTTAAAGTTCGAAACTTTTTTGTTCATCCCTAAAAATTCTTCTACGTCTTTTTATTTTAACTCGAAGTGACTGTTTGTCTTCGAAAAAACTTTGGATTGATTTTTAACCCTTATCCCGTAATCCAATCGAGCTGAAACTTTGCAGGCAGACTCGTGGCGACGTAAAAATGATCGTTAAAAAATTTAAATACAGTATAATTTTGGATTTTTCGAAATATTAAAGGTTGTTTATTTTTTTATTATTTATTTACATGATGATAAACTTAATTTACAAAGAAAGGGAGTATTATAAAAACTTCGTTGTTATGGGTTAGTTTTTTTAAAGGGAGTATTTCTACATATTTTTTTAAATTTTCTATTAGAATCACAGAATGAATAGAAGGAAGTTCGTAGACAAATTTCCAAAACAATCCCAGTCACTGGTTGAATGATGAATATGAGAAATGCGTATTCAAAAATTATACAAATTTTCGCAGGTAGTGGAATTCCAAAGTATTTGTAAGATCTACTTTTAAGAAATTATTTCAATGAAGAATGTTAAATTTTCTCACACTAAAAAACGAAAAATTTCCCACGATTTTTTAAAGTTCGAATTACAAAAAAAAATAAGATTCACACGAAGCGCGTGTGAATTTTAAAAATTTCTGCATATTTCATCAAATTTTCTATTAGAATCACAGAATGAATAGAAGGACAATTTCCCAAAATTTTCCCATTATCCTCAAAACAATATCAATCACTTGTTGACTGATGAGTATGAGAAAAGGATATTCAAAGAACATACAAATTTACACAGGTAGTGCAATTCGAAAGAGATTTTAAATGATGAAATTAATTTTCAGAAAACTCTTCATTAAAAAATATTAAATTTTCCCGCACTAAAAAAACGAAAAAACATTTTTAGTATTTTTAAAAATACAACTTTCCAAAATTTTCAAATCATCAACAAAAATAATGAGTGTTTAAATTAAGACTTGCAAAGTATATATTATTGATATTTACTTATGGGAAAACACTTGAATGTATTGATATTTTTAATGATAACAGGGTTTGCTGATGACCATTTCGTGAAAAATATTAAATTTTCGCATACTAAAAACGACAAACTAAATTTTCCAAGGTTCGAAAATTTTTGTGTGAGAAATATTAATTAAATGAACGCGTGAGAATTTTAAAAACTCCTGCATTAATTTTAAAAGGTTCTATTAGAATCACAGAATGAAAACTGTTAAGTGGAAAAAATATAAAATTTTCCCATACTAAAAAATGATAAAAATTTCCCACGATTTTTGAACTCTTAAAAAAACGCGTGAGAATTGTAAAAATTTCTGCATATCCTTTAAAATTTTCTATTAGGATCACAGAATGGATAGAAATTATCCCATCATTCACTTGTTGAATAATGAGCGTGAGAAAATCTGTTTAAATTAAGATATCCAAGGGATATTTAAAGAATATAAAAATTTTCACAGGTAGTGGAATTATAGTCTTTGTAATATTTACTTTGATTTAATCTTTTTTGAACTGAGATTTTAATGAAAACTCTTAACTAAATATATAAAATTTTCCCTTACTAAAAAACGATAAAACTACCAGAGATTTTTAATTCAAAACGCGTGTGAATTTTAGAAATTTCAGCATTTTTTTTAAATGTTCTATTAGTATCACAGAATGAGTAGAAGGTATTATGACAATTTTCCAAAAATGTTCCCATCATCTATAAAGCAATCTCAATCAATTGAATGGTGAGTGTGAGAAAATCTGTTTATATTAAGATTTTCAAGATTCTAAAGTCTTTGTAACATTTATTTTTTAGAATGTAAGTGAACTGAAATTTTGAATGATAATAAGATTTAGTGAAAACTATTTAGTGAAAACTATTTCCTTTTCCCACACTAAAAGACAGCAAAATTTCCCACGATTTTTTAAATTTGAAACATTTATTAAATTCCTAAAGATAAAAAGACTTTCTGTAAACACTTTTCTCACACTAAAAAATGAGAAAATTTTAGTTCAAAATGTATTTGAATTCCTAAAAAACGCGTGAGAATTTAAAAAATTTCTGAATACTTTTTAAAATTTTGTATTAGGATCACAGCATGAATCTTATGACAATTTTCCAAAATATTCCCATCATCTGAATCTCAATCTTTCGTTAATTATTGAGTATGCGAAAATCTGTTTAAATTAAGATTTTCAAAGGATATTCAAACAAAATTTTGCAGGTAGTGGAATTCTAAAGTCTTTGTACTATTTACTTGCAAGTAAATATTTGAACTGAGAGTGATCATGATAAGACCAATTTATTCTTTAGTAAACCATATTAGGTTTTCTTACACTGAAAAACGATAAAATTCCCAGGATTTTTTAAAGATTTAAAGTTGGTTTATTCCTAAAAAAGGCGTGAGAATTTTGAAAATTTCCGCCTTTTTTTAATTTTATATTAAGATCACAGAATGGATAATGCAACATGATTTCAATCACTTGTTGAGAAAATCTGTTGATATTTTGTATTTTAAATGATGATCAAAGAGTATAAGACAATCTTCCAGGTAGGCAATTCAATTCTCAGTTCATTATATTAGTTTCCTATAAAGAAAATTTGAAATGAGATTTTTAAGGAAAACATGATTTTCTGACAAATCTTAAATTCAATTTTCGCACACAAAAAAATTTTGTAAAACTCCTACAATTTTTTTAAACATTTTTTAAGGAATCGCGTGAGAGTTTTTAAAATTCCTGCAATTTTTTTATAAGGATCGCATAAGGAAGAGCAGGACTTATGAGAGAGTTTTACAAAATTTCCCTTTATCTAAAAAATCTTCACTACTCGACGAATGCGTGTGAGTAAATCTGTTCTAAAATTAAAATTTTTAAGGGAAGATAAAAAAATTTGAATTTTCGCAAGTAACTAAACTCTGTGAAGAAAAGATTCTAGAGAGATTTTTATGAAAAATTGAAGCCTCTGTGCTAAATTTCCCACGCATGGAAAATTAATAAAATCCTTCATAGTTATGACATTTTCTATTAGGCTCACAGAATGAGAAAAAGGTTATATAAGGCAGTTTTCGAAAATTTTTCATAAAAATATTTTCTTCTCGATGAATGAGTCTGAGAAAAATTACATTTTAAAAAAGTATTTATTATTAAAGGAAGGTCAATTTAAATTTTTAAAGGAATAAGAAGTTTCTGCGAAGAAAATTTCAGATTTACCAATGCTTAAATTTAAAAAATTAATGTAAAAAAAATCGATGCCCTGAAACTAAAGTTCCCATGACTTTTTAGAGATAAAAAAAATGGGAAGATCCGCAGGTAGAGATTTTTAAGGATTCTTTAGAAAAATTATATATTTCATGAAAGTCATTCTCCAACACTTAAATTTTTAATATGAATTCCTACGTTTTTTTGAATTTGTAATGATTTCCTAAAAAATCACGTGGAATTTTCTAAAAATTCATGCATATTTTTCTTTAAATTTTCTATTATGATCATAGAAAAAATAGAATAAGTTGGTTATTAACATTTTCCCAGTATCATATAAATATTTACGAACTGAACGAATTAGTTTGGGAAAATCTGTTTTCGAATTGAGATTTTTAAGGGAAGATAGAAGAATGAGAGTTTCTGCAGGTAGTGAAATTCTATTTAATTTAACACTTACTTTTTAAAAAAAATTTTTTCCTCATTAAAAAAAATTACGCCCCTAACCTAAAATTCCCATGACTTTTTAAATATCTTTCTTAAAAAACGCGTGAGAATTTTATAAGTTTCTGTAAATTTTTGAAAATTTTCTCTTAGGATCATAGAACGAGAAGGAGGAGTTACATATAAGACATTTTCCAAATTTTTTTCATTATCATGAAAATCTCTTGTACTTAACGAATGAATATGAGAAAATCTCTTTCGAACTAAGATTTTTGAAGGGAGATCAGAAAAAAAAATATTGTTTCCGTTGGTAGGGAAATTTTATGAAGAAAGGATTCTACAGAAAATTGGAAGCACTTTTGAGAATAATCATATATTACAAAAAACAAAACATTTTAATTTTGCACTTAAATTTTAAACTAAAATTTCCACGACTTACAAAAAAATATTTTTTAAGGAATATTTTAAAAAAACGCGTGAGAATTTAATAAATTTCCGCATTTTTTTGAAAATTTTCTATTAGGATCACAGAATGAGAAGAAGCAAGTATAAGATAGTTTTCTAAATTAACATTTTTAGGAGCAGCTCAAAGAAAAGAAAATTATTGTCAAGTAGTTGAATTTTCTTAAAAGATTATAATATTTCCTTTGAAAACGAGTTAATAAATTTTGTATACTCTTTAAAATTCCCATACATTAAAAAAATTCGGTGTCTCTTAACTAAAATTCCAACCATTTTTTTTTAATGTTTTCCCAAAAACTCACAAGAAATCCTCCTCAAAACTGTGGCATATTTTTAAAATTTTAGTAATGGGATAACAGAATTTCTGGTATAACACAATACACAGTTTTTCTGTAATTATCCCTGTAGATAACAATATTTTCTCAAGAAGAAAGATCAGGGACCGAAAATAACAGTTATTTTGAAATTTTAAAACAAAAAAAGCATATAGAAGTAAATGTCAGAAAACTGATTCAAGTATACCATATTCATCCTTATGAACCAGTCTATGATAAAATATATTGATTTTAAAATTTTGATTTTTATTTTTTCGAGCAAAAATAACAGTTATTTTTTGATTTTTATTTAAAAAAAAATAACAAAATGACTTTTATGAAAGAAGGAATAATTATTACGATCCCTGAGAAAAACAAGATAATTGAAGTAATTTTTTACCTCATTGAATTCCCCCTAAATATGAGATTTGTACCAAAATATCCAATTTTTATTTAGGGTATTTCCATGTCGTATCAAACGCCTTTAATTTTATACCCAAATATGGCCAATTTTGCTCAAAAAATTAAGTTCTGAACTTGGGAAATACTACATTTTAACTTTTTCGCTTAAACTTATAATTTTTATCGCGAATAATATTTTTTAGTAGGCTGGTACTCCTAAGAACTGGTTCTCTTCACAACCAAACTTTTTTTTAGGGATAAAATCGATTTTTGCGACCCCGTGCCGACCTCCGAAAAATCTAAAAAAATTCTCAAAAATATTATGGACCATACGAATTCATATACCGCTTTAATAGCATGTTCAGACGGCAAAATGAACCACTTGATTCGCTCTCTGGATCACGATTGCGAACCTTGGTGTTCAGACGAATGTTCTTGTTTCATTTTTACGTTTATATTTTTTGTGCAAATATTTGAAAATATCCTTCTACACTTTACGTTTCACTATTTCATTTTTTCCATTTTTATTTGAATATATACATATTAAGTTTTGAGAAAAAAACACATTTAAAGTTTCTACACCCTTTTAGGTACCAGAATCCACCGTTTTTGACACAACCCGTTTTTTGACACACTAGGTCCCTTTTCTCGGAGAAAGTCACATATATGTAAATATATACTTTTTATTTGTTAAATGTTTCTATTTATTTTATTGTACACATTAATTTTTTGTTTTTTCTTTGTTTATATATTTTTGACAGCTAGTTCAGATAAACTAGCTATAATTTTTTTTTATCAAAATTGGGGATGACACTCAATTTTTCTGGGTTCACAACTAGGTTCAAAATGAACCAAGTAGGTTCGCTCTCAAAATTTTTTAAGGCGAATCATGTAGATTCAATGATGATTCGGGCGCGAACCGTGAATGAGAGATCGAACAGCGAATCTTGCTGTCCGTGCACACAGAAAAAAAATTCGCCAACCGAATTGTTCTAACGATTAATGACTGAATTTTCGATTGTATCAACAGAAATTTTATAATAACAAATAATATTTTATTTTGATATAATTTTTACTGTTAAGGCAATAGAATTGTAATTGCAATTAATTCAAAAATCGATTATTATCTTCGTCGAAATTCGGTTGGCAATAAATTTGGTAGCCACAACGAATCTGTTTTCTGTGTGTGTGAACATAGCATAAGAGTTACAAAATGCAAAAAAAGTTTTTTTTTTGGTAAAACGCCCGTAATGTACACATGCAGTTAAGTGTTAAAAAAAGTTTTTTTTTACCACAGATGAATGATATTTTAGAAAATTCTTAACATGTTGGAGTATGAATTTATGCAATTATTTTAAATAGATACAAAAAAATTTTACTTTTCAATCCAGCTCTCTTCTCTACAATAAAAGCCGAATATCAATATCAATATCAATAATGGCTTTCGTCTATTTAAAAATTTAACAACAAAAAATTCACCACTTTGTACAATCTTGTTGGCAAATCTTAATGATCCCAGCGTACATTATTTATTGATTTAAAAACTACTTAGTTTCCTACGTGATTAATTCGTACCATTTCAACTTCCGGTTAATTTTATTTTCTATGCTCTTTCGCTTTATATGTTCTTTCTCAACAGTTATTGATTTTTTAACACGTGCTTTTTTACTGCATATTTATGCGTTTTAAAGAACAAAAATTCCCACGATTCGAAAATTTTATTTTAAAATCTTAATCTCGTGGGAGTTTTAAAAATTTCTGTACTAGGATATCAGAAATATTTATCAGGACTTTAAAACAGTTTGTAGTATATTTTTTTAAATATCTTCCTTATGTTATTTGTTTCGGAAATGTTTGTATGGAACTCGTATCATAAGCATGCTATGTACGAGATTTTAAAACGGTAAGAGGATGTGTGGTTTTGGCGTATGCGTATGTGAGTGTTGCTTTTCAATGAAAGAGAAAAATATCGAGATGTGAAAAAAATGTAATTAAATAATTTTGTTATTTTTTGTATCTTCTTGGAAATTCATTGTAAGAATTATAGCATTTCCTGCTTTCGTTTTTCGAAGAATTTATTTATCACATAAGCAGCTGCTACTAAAATTGATCAGAAAAACACTTCACTTACTCGTATTCAAAGATTTTTAATTAATCAAAAACATCTGTTATTAAAATTAAACTCAAAAACACGTGTTTATTAGGATCCAGTAAAGTAATTTTGTATTTTTTAATATGAATCTAACAAATGAAATTCCCACGCACAATGAAATTCTTCAACATTCTTGAGAATTTTCCTAAATATAGTGAGAGTTTTAAATAATTTCTACTAGGATAACAGAAGTTTTTAAATTTATAAGAAAATGTTAATCTAATAGGTAGCAAAAAACTGAAGAGGGTGTTTGATAAATTTTGAATTATTAATTTAAAAAAAAGTGTGTCAACAAAAACCGGAAGTAAGGTGTTGGCTGGAACAAGCTGAAATAACACATGTGTCTAAAATACGTTACAAATGTGAAGCTGATAGGCTAACAATTAGGGAAACTCATCGGAAATAATAATTACATTTATAATTATCTATCCATTTCGAGATGTAAGCAAATATCACACAATCTAGTTTTTAAATATAAAAACCACTTAATGAACTATGTATAAACCGGAAGTTGTTGATTTTTCCGCTAAAATTTCTTTAAGTTGTGGGAATTTTTAGAGAAATATAGCAAATTTAGCTTACAAACTAATAGGAGAGCATAATATTTCAAAAGATGCAAAAGGATGTTATTGTTGAAATAACGTTATAAAATTAAAAAATGTAACGGAAACACCATCTGTTTGAAGATAAATTGTTTTTATTAGCAAAAACAAAAAAAAAAACGGAAAAATATTCATAACACACATGCCGATGACAACAATGTGCACCAATGAGAATGTGAAATAAACCCTTGTTTGCTATTAAAGTAATGAAAGGATTACATTTCCAAACATATTTCTTACCAAACCATTACATATAACGTTTATTCCAATTGCTAGAGAAGTAAAATTTACACAATTCAAGTTACATATTCTAGATGTTTACTTCTGTGTATTCTTTAAATTAAAAAAACGAGAGTATAATTAAAATATGTTGAAACAAACAATTTTTATAATAAAAAAATAGAAAATTATATTTGGAAGAGAATAATTGATGAATAATTGAATAACATTTTTTTAAGAAAATGTACTATTAAAGAAAAATTAGCTTTTTTAAGAAAAGTTATATTTTTAATAAAAGTTACTTTGTTAAGAAAAGGTACTTTTTTAAGAAAATTTTAAGACACTTTTTTTACAAAAGCTGTTTTAAGAAAATTAAATTAAATTTTAAGGAAACTTAACCTTTTAGGAAAATTTACATTTTTAGGAAAAAAAAATAACTTTCTTATGAAAAGTTGCTTTTTAACTATAACTTTCTTATGAAAAGTTTCTTTTTAGGAAAATTTTTAAGAAAATCTATTTTTTTAAGAAAGTGTAATTTTTTAAGAAAATGCAGTTTTTATAAAAAGCGGAATTTTTCTAAGGGAAGGTACTGCTTTAAGAAAAAATTAATTTAAAAGAATAAGTAATTTTTTACGAAAATGTATTTTTTAAGAAAAGGTACTTTTTAAGAAAAGGAACGTTTTAAGATAGATACTATTTCAATAATGGTACTATATCAAGAAAATCTACTTTTTAAGAAAAGACACTTTTTTAAGAAAAGGTGCTTTTTGAAGAATAAGTAAATTTTTAAGCAAAGGTATTTTGTGAGTAAGAGAAGGAAATGTAATTTTATTAGAGAAGATATTTTTTTTAAGAATAGGGTTTTTAAGAAAAGATTTCTTCTAAAAATGCTCCTTTTGGAAAAGGTACTTTTTTAAAAGAAAATTTACTTATTAAGAAAAAGAAAATTTGTAAGAAAAATTACTTTTTTTAAAATATGTACTTATTGGGAAAAAGTACATTTTAATAAAGATGCCTTTTACTTTTACTTTTTACTTTTTAAGTAAAGGTAGTTTTTTAAGAAAAGGAAAATTTTTGAGAAAATGTACTTTTTTAAGAAAGTGTAATTTTTTAAGATAATGCAGTTTTTATAAAAAGCGGTACTTTTCTAAGGGAAAAAATAAATTTAAAAGAATAAGTATTTTTTTAAGAAAATGTATTTTTTAAGAAAAGGTACGTTTTAAGATAGATACTATTTCAATAATGGTACTATATCAAGAAAATCTACTTTTTAAGAAAAGACACTTTTTCAAGAAAAGGAACTTATTTAAGAAAAGATTATTTTTTAAGAAAAGAAGCTTTTTGAAGTAAAAGTAAAAGTAAAAGAAAAGTACTTTTTGAAGAAAAAGTAAATTTTTAAGCAAAGGTATTTTGTTAGTAAGAGAAGAAAATGTAATTTTGTTAGAGAAGATATTTTTTTTAAGAATAGTGTTTTTTTAAGAAAAGATTCTTCAAAAAAATGCTCCTTTTGGAAAAGGTACTTTTTTAAAAGAAAATTTACTTATTAAGAAAAAGAAAATTTGTAAGAAAAATGACTTTTTTAACAATATGTACTTATTGCGAAAAAGTACATTATAAGAAAGATGCCTTTTACTTTTACTTTTTTACTTTTTAAGTAAAGGTAGTTTTTTAATAAAAGGAAAATTTTTTAGAAAATTTACTTTTTAAGAAAAGGTAATTTTTTAAGAAAAGTCACTTTTTTAGAAAAGGTACTTTTTGAGGTATTAGGTACTATTAGGTATTATTTAAAGAAAGGGTACCTTTTACCATAGCTTTTAAAGAAAAGGTAACTTTTAAGAAAACTACTTTTTTAAGAAACGGTATTTTTAATAACATCTATATTTTTAAGAAAAGGTAATTTTTTAGAAAGGCATCTTTTTATAAAAAAAATTCTTTTTAAGAAAAGATACTTTAAAAAAAAATTATAAAAAACTATTGTAAAGGTACGTTAAGCAAACGATTTGTTTTAAGACAAGATTCTTATTTATGAAAAGGTACTTTGTTAAGAAGAGGTACTTTTTTTTAGAAACTTTATTTTTTTAACAAAAGATTTTATTTTAAGAATAAAAAAATTTTAAGAAAACATAATTTTTAAGAAAATTTACTTTTTAAGGAAAGGTACTTTTTGAGGTATTAGGTACTATTAGGTATTATTTAAAGAAAGGGTACCTTTTACCCTAGCTTTTAAAGAAAATGTAACTTTTAAGAAAACTACTTTTTTAAGAAACGGTATTTTTAATAACATCTATATTTTTCAGAAAAGGTAATTTTTAATTTTTTAAGAAAACATAATTTTTAAGAAAAAGTACTTTTTTAAGAAAAGGCATTTTTAAGAAAAGGTTATGCTTTCAGAAAACATACTTTTTTAAGAAAGGGTACTTTTTTTATAAAAGGTATTTTTTTAAGAAATATACTTTTTAAGAAAATATGCTTTTTTAAGATATGGTACTTGTTAATATACTTTTAAGTACTTGTTAATATACTTCTTTAAGAAAATATGCTTTTTTAAGATATGGTACTTGTTAATAAAAAAAAAAGATTTTTAAGAAAATGTACTTTTTAAGAAAACGTATTTTCATAGTACGAAAAAAAACTTTTTTAAGACAAGGTACCTTTTAAAGAAAAGTATTTTTTTTAAATAAGAGGTGCTTTTTTAAGAAATATAATTTAAAAAAGTACTTTTTCAGAAAATGTGCTTTTTTAAGAAAAGGTACTTTTTACGAATAGGTGCGTTTTAAAAAAAGTATTTAAACCAAGTTTCTGTTTTAAGAAAAGGTACGTTTAAAAAAAATATTTTTATAAAAGAAAGTACTTCTTTAAAAAAGGTCCTTTTCTAAGAAAAATTACTGAGTAAAACGCAATTAAAGTTTTGCCCTCTATGTTCCATTTTCATAGTGGCGCGTTCTCATGTCATTGTTGAATATTTGTTTTCTTGGAACATTCCTCATTCGGTTTACGCGAGTATGAAGTAATCGAAGTTTTTTATGGGCCAGAAGCAAAATCTTGTTGTAAAAACAAATGTAATGAAATTACACCTCGTGAGTTAATTTATCAATGCCGCGATCAGTTCCGTGAGTTTCCAAAACACGAGCAATATTTGATTGCACTATCACACATGAACTCTCATTGGCAAGATATTTCTATTCTATTCTTCTAAGATTCTTTTGAGATCGAAATAATTATTTAATAATTTAATCAGAGTTCAGAAAAAAACACACACTGAATAAAAAACTCGTACATATATGTAAACAAACATAACTTAGACCAACACACACATATTTTTATTTTCATATCAATTATGTTTGTTTTTAAATTTTCTTCGGTGCCCAACACAACCATGACTGTGTTCGTTTTAATATTTCGTTATTTACACGAACATTTTTGTATCACGTACTTTTTGTTTCAATCACACATAAAGCACACATTTTTGATGCATCGTTTACATCCTTACGTTTTTCTAAAATGTTACTCACTTTTGTTTTAATTTTACCTAATAATTTGAACCGCCCTAATATTCCATTGCATTCGGACGCATTGTGAGTCAACATGAAAAATGGTTGCCTATCTCAATAACAAAAAAAACTCGCCCTTATTAAATTGTGTGGCCTAACAATTAAATAAGTATAACTATTAAATATGCTGCTCTCCTGATTAAATGCTACACTTTTTTAGTGGTTATTGATGACTTTGATATGAAAACTGGCTGTCAACCATTTATGGAACCGAACAAAACTACTCATAGAAAAGTCTGTAAAGAGATAAATAGAAATTAAAAAAAGTTTCTTCTATTGTGGTAAAACTAAATTTCAAGTTATCTTATTATAATTTCTGTGAATCTATTATTATCTATTATGCTTTTTTTATAGTAAGAAAATATATCTATAAAAACTAAAACAAGTTTTTTTTTATTATTTGTTTTGATAATTACAATCTATTATTGTATAATTATTAATGATTTGAACCATTTACTTCGTAAATAAGCAAACATATCAGCTAAGAAAATCTTTTTTTTTATACCAGTGCAAACATTTCTTTTTCAAATTCAAAAATACTCTTACTAAATTTACTGGTTATATACATATTTATGTTTGTCAAACACATTAGATGATTGTCGATCTTGATCTTGACAATTTTATTTTATAAATTTGTTTGAAATTTTTATTTTCCTACAATTTGTTGGTTTTAACCTTTTACTTTTCATTTTTGGAAATTAATGGTTTTGAGAAACTGTAAAATTCATACATTGTTTTTGCTGTTCTCCTATTAAAAAAACAAGCAATTATTTACTGACAAATTTGTCGACAGTGAAAACTAGAAAAATAAACAAGCCACTTACTGTTAGTTAGCTCATATTACCCTATAACACTCAGTGATTAGGACATAATGTGTGTGTGCTGTTTGTAAATGCCAAAACAAAAAGCCAAACTTTCATTATGTCGATGGACTGACAACCGATCTAAGCGTACCTTTGTTTGGCCGTGTAAATCTTGGTAACCATTTTTAAATCGCAAATGGGATGATATTATAACGAAATTTGGCGGTAACGGTTTAAGAGCTTTGTTTATGGAAATTGGTAAAAATATATAGACCTACAAAAGTCAGCTATTAGTTCGTCTTAAATTATCTTAGGATCCAAGTTAACTTATATATCTAGGTGAAATAAAATGTTTATGAGCTTTGTTATATCCAAATAGCATCAGCATAAAAATTGACATTGTAGGGCCAATTTTAGTCATAGTTTCCCTATAAAACAGACTCCCATGAAAAAATATGAACAAATATGATTGGTTTTTGGATCTAGACCCCATACCCAATCACATCCAAAGTAAGCTTAAATATATATTCAGGTAACAAATACAAGACAATCTCACTTAAATTTCATTAATGATTATTTTCTATAGGGTACTGCTTAGTCGAACTAGTCCTACTATAAATTTTTTCCGTAGATTATACTATCTCGTCCAAAATTATAAAACTATACATTGTAAGGTGAAACATGTTCAAGTCATTTTGGGATTTTGTTTATTCATGCATTCTGAGGCCCTATGCTTCCTGTAGTTGTAACAGAAATTAATATATGTATGCAATGATAAACCCTTCATCAACTATGGGGGAGAATAAGAAAAAGTAGTTTCACTATCGTAAATACTAACATACTAATTAATGTACTAATTAATATTTCAAATCGAAATTGAAACAGTAATAGGTTTCCAGAACTTAGTTAAGTTTCCTATGAAAGGGTTAAAGTGAAATCAAAACTGTAGCATTTTAATGGGATTTCAGATCAGTTAGGAAGCATTTTTTGAAGAAAAAAAATATAGTCTTCCAGCGTCGAAGTTAAAGAATATAATGGAAAAATAAACACACTAAGAACTCGATAACAATATTAATAAACAAATAAAGATTAAAGAAAAAAATTCAAAATATTCTATCAGTTAAAAATACTGTTATCATAATTTCTGAATTTCTGCAAAAAAAGGTCTTAGCTTGTGTTAATGGCATATTTAATATGTAAGTATACAGCGACCTTGTAAGACACTATACGATGGCCGAAATATCTCGATAAATATCAATTTTGTAATTGGAAAAATAAAATAATTCCAGCAAAAAACTGCAGTAACGTACGGGCCAAATAATATGGAAATTTAAAAAAAGCTATAAAAAAGGTCTTGTTAGCAATATTTTTATTTCTGATAATATAACTGGAGTGTCAAAAATGGGACTCTACACTATAAATTTTAATGGTTTAGTGTGTATACATGAAAAGTATATCGAGCTAAAAGGAGATTATGTTAAAAAAATTTTTACCAAATTTGTGGTATTTTCTTTATTAGGTCGGGTAATAATAATAATAATAATAATAATAATAATAATAATAATAATAAATTGGTAAAAATTATCAATATGAACTCGAGTGAATTGCCCGAAATTCTAGATTATAATATATATCGGGATCAAATTATGTTTTGCTGGTGCTTGATATATTCATAAATTAATGTTGGAGTCATAATTTCCATCCTCCCGATATTCACCTCTATATATCTTGAGATATAAGTATTATACTATTGACTAAAATTTGATTTGATTTTGAAACATATAAGTGACCTCACAAAATATGGTGTGGCTGGGATCATTTTTGGACCTCGTTCCCATATATTAATCACATCCAATGTTAAATTTAAAATAAAGGATGTTTTTTAAGTCCAATAGAACTTGAAATTGTAAACATATCACAGAAAATTAAATCTTAATCAAAAAAATTTGTTATTCAAAATGATTTCGTGCATGTGGCCACCGTGGCTGCTCTTGAGGAAGCGCATTTTGGACGTCCAATTTTGGGACATTTTTTTTAAGCAATGCTGGTCGTATCTCACGAATAACACGAACAATGTTGGCCTCCAAAGCGCCGATTGTTGCTGGTTGATCATCATAAGCCAGTGACTTCACGTGACCTCTCAGAAAATAATTGAGAGGTGTCAAATTACACGATCTTGGAGGCCAAGTGACAGGTCCATTTCTCGAAAACAACTTATCGCCAAATTTTGAATACAATAAATCGATTGTGGCGGTCGCCGTATGGCACGTAGTGTCATCCTCTTGAAACCACATCTCGCCGGGATTAATGTCATCCATATTTTCAGACAAAAAATTATTGCTCATTGCGCGGTAAGGATCTCCATTGACCGGAACGCGAGCTCCGGCTTCATTTTTGAAAAAATAAGGTCCGATGATGCTACCAGCTTATAAATCGCACCAAAAGGTTCATTTTTCTGGAAGTAATTAAGACTGTAGGGTCTGTTGTGGATTGGTCTCATTGCGTATGTGTCGATTTTGTTTATTAGCAAACTTCTTATGCCAAAAATGAGCCTCATCGCTGAACACAATTTTGCAATAAAAAATCGGTTCAGTTTCCAAGTTCTCTAGATAGGCGAAAGAACTACGCATATGTTGGTCTCGCGGCTTTAATTCCTGCACCAGTTGGATCTTATACTGGTGTAGGCCAAGATCGTTGTGCAAAATTATCCACGTAGTGGACGGAAAGAGCCCATTGGTTTACAGCGGCGATATTCTTTCCAATACGCACATATTTGTACCCTATACCAGTATGTGACCAGGGTATAATGACTTTGTGCTGATGTTTGTAACTACCAAAAATATTTGACCTAGACCCATATTTATTATACCGATCGACTCAGAATCGCTATCTCAGAATCACTTTCTGAGTCGATTAAGCGATGTCCGTCCGTCCGTCCGTCTCTGTGTACATATGACCCCTATGAGATCGACTTAAATTGCCGTAATATCCAAATTATCATATAGATCTAGGTAAAATTGGGTTTATGTATGTTTATTATATCTATTTAGCAGTAGTCCAAAAATAAACCCTATAGGACAATTCCTAGTCATAGCCCCTATATTAAGGTGATTCCCTTCACTTGAATCTATCAAAAAACATATAAATATAGCATCCCATATGAACTTTTTCATATCCGACGGCAAAAAAAATTAATAACAATGCCACACAAATTTGATTTATGCTTATTTTCTAAATCTAATTAATTGGACCTTAGAGATAGGGTATCTAAACGCATGTTATAGGGTATGGACCGAATATAATTTTCTTACTTGTTAAATTTGGTTTATGCTTATTTTTCATTGCGACTTCTAATAGGCGGTTGGACCTTAGTTCATAGTATAGGGTATCTTAAAAGCGACCTAAACCTACTACAGCTTTCTTATTTGTTTTTTTTTTGTGTCGCGAGTATGTTTCATTTTTTTTTTTCAATAATTTCCAGTAAGTCTTCTTGTACGTGAAAGACATTGACAATTCTTTAAGATTATTTCTTTCTATTGTTTGTGTAA
The DNA here is from genome assembly GCA_963682025.1 of Cordilura impudica. Taxonomy (NCBI): domain Eukaryota; kingdom Metazoa; phylum Arthropoda; class Insecta; order Diptera; family Scathophagidae; genus Cordilura; species Cordilura impudica. The sequence goes on from OY821521.1 coordinate 201,899,091, forward strand.
TTTTAGAGTTTTTCAAGATTAAGATTTAATAATTTATTAAAAGAAATTTTATTTTCAAAACCGATCGATTTTTGTTTGTATATTTTGGTGGAGGATTTTAATAGGATTTCAGAAAATGTCAAGCAGTATTATATCTTCTTCAGAATTCTTGAGAATTCTTTTTATACACACTTTTAATCTTTCTGATCACTTGTTGAATTTTAACTACACTTTTTTTTGTCGAATCTTTTGTTGTTTTGCTGACGATCATATCAATGTGGACAACAACATTTCATTAACCAGACCCAACAAAAAAAATGTTTATGTGTTTAGGGGGTCATTAAATTTCAAGTGATTTCGTAACAACAAACGTTTCCTATGACGTACAAGAAGAATAAACTGTTTATTTTTTTATAATGAATCTGGAAATAAATTTACTTGCTGTTAACGATGGTATCCTGTTGCCATGATACACTTTATTCAAATTTAAAAGATCTTTAGGGTAAGTAGCAGAATATTTAATGATCAATATAGCGTAGCGTATAAAGTGTTGTTAACACGATCATTATCATTAGGATGTGTGAAATTTGCTGTAAGCCTATTAAAAATATAAACAAAAATCTGGCTGTACTCCCATTAACTGAAAGTTAATTATAATTACATATTTATTCAACAGTTATATAATATAATAATAAAAACTTAAATGTTTTTACTAATTATTTACGATTTCGTGTTTTTTCGGTTACCAAAAATTGCATAGATCGTAAACATACTCGTATTTTAACATCAAAGACATACATACATCATAAATAATATTAATAAATATTTTTTGTTTAACTGTATGATCATGTCAAGATAATTTTATTATTTCTATTAGGAGCTCAAAAATTCTAGTACGTTTAAAAAATATTTTAAACAATTTAAAAAATTTTAAGTTAATTTTTTGAAATCATTATTTTTAACCTTTAAAAAATCAATATTTGGCCAATGCTAGCTAACAGGGCAGCAGCCTTAAAACAGGCATTCACTTTACTTTAAAAAATTTATTTAAAATTTCAACAATAAGGTTCCCATTATTTTTTTTATAAGGGTTAGTTATGAGTTTCCCAATAAGCTAAAGTAAGAGCTCTTGTGCTTTAGCCACAGGCTCATATTTTACCTGTTATTTCAGCTATAGACTAGAAGTCGTTGATCCACTTTAAACATCCCAGCTAAGTGGAAAATATTTTCAGTTTTTCTTAGTAATGTTATTAGCTTAATTTAAAATTTAAAAATTTAAATGTATGTAAATAAAAACTTTCAGCATTCCCACCATAATATAATTAAAGTCACTTTAAAAGAATCCATTTTTTTTCAGAAGTGAAAAAATTTAACTTAGAACGACGGACTCATGGGGTACACCCATAGATCGCAATGAAACTTGGATATGTTATAGAATTCCAACAACTAAGTTTACTTGTATCTTATTAGCTGCCTATTCTCATATTTAGGGGGTACAAAAAGGTACCAAAAACGGCCGTTTTTCATATTTAGCAAATTTTTCACTTTTGATCTAAAGAAGCTATATACAAATTAGACATCATACGAAAGGTTTTTGAAAGTACTATCTAAGAATACATAAGACATGTGCGACTGTGCTTAAGTACTCGTTTTGTTGATTAAAATCCTGAAATTTCAGGGGCTTTTTTATGAATTTTAAATTAAAACTCACATTTATGTGAAAAATAATATGGATAACAGTAATATGCAAAACATGCAAAAACAAGTAGAATGAGAGATTTGTCACTAGTTAACAGAATTAATTGTTTTCTTATAATCTACAACAACAAATACCGCTAAAATTAAACTCACATTGGGAAGTCATTATCAATAATTTATGATAAATTATTATTCTGGTTTTCGAACAGAATTAAAATAAAACAAGTAAGGAAATTATAGTCGATCTAGACTGACTATGTGATAGAATTGTTCTTAGGTCCAACTAATTGGGTATAAAATTAAAGATAATCAAAATCTGAATGGAATTTTTATTATATTTTTTGTTTGCATATTTTGCAAATGTCATATCAGATGATTTATTTATACGGGGACTGGTCGAAAAATGGCCCATCCTGACCATATTTGGTAATGTCACTTATTTTTTTTTTAAACATCTACAAACTAAATTTGGGTAAAATCTGTTCAATATTTCTGTGATTTTCTAGAACAACCGCATATGTCATAAAATCAAAATGTTCAGGGAAGCCAAAAAAACGTTATATTTGAAATTATGGACTCGATACAAAGATTTTAGAGCTTTTTATTTAACAGTCCTGTAGATATGGGCAACAAAAACTTTGTATAAAATTTTGAGTCAAAAATCTTCAGAGGAATGGATCCTAAAGAAGGACGAAAAAAATAATATGTAAATTACGCTTAAAGTGTGTGCAGATAAAACAACTTATATCGACAAACGTCGGTTTCTTTGAAAAAGAAAACTACCAATGCAAGCACCCGTGCAGACATAAGTTGTTGTTGCTTGAAAAATGAATTTTTTTTCGTCAACAAAAAGTTAACCGGAGTAAGGATGAGAATATAATAACGTATCAAGAATAATAGTGACAAGAAATAACAGAAATAAACACAAAGTTTTTATAAATGGTTATAAACTGAAAACTAATCCAAAATTATTTTGCATTTTTTTTCATTAATAACAACGTATGTCGCTATGTGTCGTTTTCTGAGAAAATAATTTATCAGCGATTAAACGTAGGTTGACATACGTCGTTGGTGTTGCAAATAAATTTAATAAACATTTAAGTTACGTCGTTATTTAAAGAAAAAACTCAGAAATGGTCAATATTTTTTTTTTTAAATTGAACACATGTAAAGAGCGTTAAAAATTAATATATTTGGCATCGTTAACTCAAAACTGACAAAAATGGACATACGCGGTTATTCCAGAAAACCACAGATTTTTGTTTTTGATAGGTTTAAGTGAAGATCGGGAAATAGCTTTATATGGGGGCTATGACTAAGAATTGTCCTACAGAGTTTATTTTTGGGCACACACAAACCAAATTTGCCCGATATGTTTATGATAATTTGGATCTGCCTGCGCCGATTTTCACTTATTTCGACAATGTTCGTCCTATAGCCGATAGAAGCTAATATACCAAATTTCATCAAAATATATTCATATTTGCAACTTTTAGTTTGATTACAATTTTTACATGGACACACAGACGGACAAACAGATGGACAGAATGACGGACGGACATTGCTGAATCGACTCATAAAGTGGTTCTGAATTGATAGGTAGTTACAAACATCAAGCTCAAAGTCAAAAGACAAAACAAAGTTGATTTGCACTTGTTGATATTTCAATATGTTTATAGTTTGTCTAAGACTTTGTTGAGGATCTCTTATTGGCCAAGACTGGTCGGCATCGTTTAGGCATTTGGTCAACCAAGTTTTGACAGATTGGTAGCTAAACTGGCCTCTAATCGACGTCTTTACTATATTTCACAAATTTTCTATTGGATTTAGATCTGGGAATTGTGGTGGCCACTCTACGAGGTTTATTGTCCTTAAACCACATCTTTGTGCATTTTGCCTTGTCGTGTTGGAACACCCATTTAAGCAGCATATTGTCTTCAGCGCACAGTAGCAAATCAGCTTGAAGAATATCAACATAATCTCTTGCCTTCTGCTTTCATCTTCAAACTGCATAATTTTAGAACTTCACCAACAAACCTTAGCAATCAATTCATCAAATTTTTTGCCTTTGAATCGCTTTTCCATTGGCATGGTCATGAATCGGAACTTTTATTTTCATGCAAAATAAAGTTTATAAAGAAAAAACAGCGTATTTGTGGATTTGTATTCCAGTTATTTATCAAAAAGTGAAAATGGGGGGAAAAAATGCGGGGAAATGGGCATTTTTGCTATTTTTATCCTTCCCCTTTTTTTTCTCCTATTCAATATCTACAACTTTATTTCAGACACAAAAGATATATTCGGTACGGTTACCGAGTTATAACCGTAACCACCTTGAGCAAAAAAATTCATATGGCCAACTTGACAAAACGAAAAATGCAGAAGTTCTTATTTTTGGGGCTAATTTCAGATGCATTTGTCAGAATTGAGTCCCAAAATCAAGTATTGTACTATGTTATTTTGTGGATTGTTGATATATCAACCTCAATATTTAATTCGTTTGGAAGAAGTAAAGGGATTTTGTTCACAACGCTTAATGCTTCTTTTCTTTGTATATATATATATACTGATTTCTTGGGAAATAGATGCAATTTCTTGGAAATTTTAAAACGGAATTCGTTTTTATATTTTACAATAAGAATATTAATTCAGTTACTTACCGCCAATTCTCTCATTGTACTTATTTTCTCATCTTATTTTTATTTTGCATGTACACACAACTGTATATTACTTACTGCTGGTTCTATTGGAGTGAGAGAATACCTATTTCAGGTGTTTTTGATATGGAGGCTAGTTCGTGTTTTGGCCGATTTTTCTAGAAGATACCTTTTCTATTTGAAGTTGGCAAACTTGTTCATAAATTAAAGCCAATAGGCGTATAAATTATATTATTTTTATGAATGCATAAACAATGTGTAAAAAAAATTTTGAATTTCGAAAATTTAAAACACTCACATACAAAAAATTTAAAAAAATATATTTTTAATATATATTTCTTAACATGAACCAATATACATAGTTTTCAACGATATATAACACTAAGCAGGAAATACAGAATTCGCAACAAAAAAAAATCATGTGAGTCCGATCGCAGGGGAGATGTGTAAATATTTAGTAATTAAAGATTTTTTTATAGCACTTTCTTAAAATCAAACAGAAAGCGTATCACTTATAGCAATCAACTGCAGGGGCTCTGTTAATATAAAAATATTTATTATCATTTACTAATTTAACCGGTTAATTTTTAATTGTTCGTTTTTATTTTTTATTTTTAATTATTCGTTTTTCATTTTTCATTTTTTTTTTTTTAATTTTTAATTTTTTATTTTTAATTTTTTATACTTAATTTTTAATTTTTTAATTTTAATTTATCATTTTTTATTTTTCATTTTTCATTTTTAATTTTTTTTCTTCATTTTCCAATTTTTATTTTTCTTTTTTCATTTTCCATTTTTTATTCTTCAATTTTCATTTTTTATTTTTCATTTTTTATGTTTATTTTTTTATTTTTCATTTTTATTTTTCATTTTTCATTTTTTATTTTTCATTATTCATTTTTAATTTTAGTTTTTCATTTTTCGTTTCTTATTTTTCATGTTTCATTTTTTATTTTTTATTTTTAATTTTTTAGTTTTAATTTTTTATTATTCATTTTTTATTTTTAATTTTTCCTTTTTATTTTTTTTTTTAATTTTATATTTTTCATTTTTTATTTTTCATTTTTCATTTTTTATTTTTCATTTCTATTCTTAATTTTTTATTTTTCATTTTAATTTTTTTTTCATTTTTCATTTTTCGTTTTTCATTTTTCATTTTTCATTTTTTATTTTTCATTTTTCGTTTTTCATTTTTCAGTTTTATTTTTAATTTTTCATTTTTCGTTTTTCGGTTTTCATTTTTAATTTATTTTTCATATTTCATTTTTTATTTTTCGTTTTATTATTAATTTTTCACTTTTGATTTTTCATTTTTTATTTTTCATTATTAATTTTTTAATTTTTCGTTTTTCATATTTCATTTTTTATTTTTCATTTTTATTTCTTATTTTTCATGTTTCATTTTTTATTTTTCATTTTTTATTTTTCATTTTTCATTTTTAATTTTTCATTTTTCATTTTTCATTTTTTATTTTCAATTTTTCATATTTTATTTTGCATTTTTCATTTTTCATTTTTCATTTTTAATTTTTCATTATTAATTTTTCTTTTTTTTTCATTTTTTATTTTTCATTTTTAATTTTCAAACAGGTTATCATAATATCATAATTTTTTCACCAATACAATCGCATTTTGTCTTACGACTCACATGTTACGCTTACATGTTACGCTGTTTTTGAAATTTACCCACCTGCGCGTATAGATGGTTTACAGATCAAAATAAAAAAAAAAATAAAGAAAATTAAACAATACATTTCTGCATTGTTCTCACCAAGTTTCTTGATTAGTATTATATTTTAAAGACATTCAGGTCTTTAATATCCATTACATCATACAAAATTTGTATACATATTTTTAAATAATGTTGACGATTTTCAAACATTTTTTCGCTTAAAGGTTTAATATCTGTTATTCTTTCAATTCTTATGAAATCCAAAATTACATCATTTTAAAACCTTTTAAACAACATAGAACTTACGAAAGTCCTACGAACTGTCATACTGCGCTCACTTTTTGACGATTACTCTGGCAAATCATCTGACAAGCTATCTATCGAACTGTGGATAGATTTCGTACCACATACTCTCTAAATGATGCAGTAACACCAACACGCCGAAGGATGTGCGTACTGAAGAGAATAGCACCGCTGTAAGCGAAAGTGTGGAAGAAAATTCAAATTTATTGACTCGTCGTCGGTCGCAGGAATTGTTGCTCTGTTCGTCCTCGATGTGGAAAATTTTGCACAAAGACTTTGGTCTACACCCGCATAAGATCCGGCCGGTGCAGGATTATCGCAAAATTGTGTTCAGCGATGAGGCCCATTTTTGGCTTAACTGATTTTTAATAAATAAAATTGCCGCATATAGAGTGAGAACAATCCACAACAGACCTTACAGCCTCCATTACATCCAGAAAAATTCCGGTTTGATGCGGTTTACACGCACCAGAAAAATGCAACGCGTTGCGGTAAATAGAGGTCGTTACTTCACTATGATCAAAAACTTTTTGCTTGAAAATATGGATAGCATTGATCCGGGCGAGATGTGGTTTGATAAGCTGATTTCCAGAAATGGGCCTGTCAATTGGCCTCCAAGGTCGTGCGATTTGACAACTCTCTAGTTTATTTCCTATCAGGGTGCTGATAAACCACCAATAATTGACGCCTTGGGGGTTAACATTGTTCGTAATATTCGTGACATACGGCCTGCAATGCTCAAAAAAGTGGCTTAACATTGCACGTCCAGATCACAATTGAAATTGATGAAAATAGGCGAAAATCAGATCAGATACAAAAATATCCCCTATCTAAAATTATCGTAAAGTCAAGATTATTATAGAGATATTTAACAAATTTGGTTTCTAATTATTAATACCATCCATAACCCAGCAGTTGAAAAACAGACCCTTTAGGAACTATTTTTAGTCACAGTTCCTATATGAAGCTGATTCCATATCTTAACTTTAAAAAAATGGAATACACTTAAATTTGATTTGTACATTTTTTTGAGAAATATTCGCAACTTTTCGAAATAGAGTCATCTTTGGCACATTTTGCCACTAAGTCGACTTCTGGCATCCAATGTAAACTCTTTTACATCTGCAGGCAGCTTATTTTCTTTAGCCAGTTACCGCCTGAGTATCGTAGCGCCTAGTATCCTTTTTTGAACTATTTATGTAGGGTATCGTGTAGTTGGTCTGTACTAAATTTAGCTTTCCTACTTGTTATCGGTTTAAAAAAAAATAAAACTTGAATTTTTTTTACTTTCTTGGTAAATTAATTATTATAACATTTGTATTAAAAAAAAACAACTTTTTAAGAAGATTTGTTTTCATGTTTCCATAGAGTATAAACACAACCAGATCGTTGCGGTGTTTTCTTATAAAATTTTCAGAAAAGATGGCAGAGCACAGCACTGAAATAAAATTTAGTTTATTTTCATAGCGGAGTTTTTCGCATTCTAGTTTTTCAACACTCGTTCTCTGTCTAATGCTGCCATATGAATAAAATTTTGATTAGATATTAGCGAGAAAAGAAGCAAATTTTATTTTGAAAGAATAAAGCTTATAAAATTTACATAAAAAATCGCAACACGTCACCGCACTGAAATAATATTTAATTTATTTTCATAGCAGCGATTCTCATATTCTCATTTTGCAACTCCCATTATATCTCTAATGTTGCCAAATCATAACAAAATGGCTGTGGTGAATACCAATTTTGAATGAATATTAACAAGAAAAGAAGAAAATTTAACAATTAAAAGAAGAAAACTTGTATAAAACTTTACAAAAAAAATGGATATACACAAAACAAGGAAATTGATAATTTTTGATGTCGACTTTGGCTGTTCTTTTCTTGCATTTTTTTTTACACACCACACCGATGTAAATGTGAAAATGTTTATCGTTTTAAAAATTCTAAATTTACTTTAAATATTCAATTTTGAGATTTAGATTCAAACAACTACTAAACTTGAATAACAGATATAAAAAAAACACTATGTTTTTTTTTTTCTTTTAATGACAATGGTGCATAAATAAACTCATCATGTTTATTTTTTTTTTTCATTTGGGAAGCCCTGCTATAATATGAGTCTCTCTCTTTTTCATTCATACTAATTTTAAATTAAAACAACAACTTTACTGTATTTGCTGATCGCCTAGTATAAATCCATGAAATTATCGTGACATTTACACATAAATAAATGAAAAAATAAATTAATTATTATAACCACAGGGTACAACAGGGCACGCACGCATAATTTAAGAAAGAAAAAAAAAACACACACACACACAAAAGAAATAAAACGATCATATTTCTTTCAACCCAAAACTTACATGAAAGCAATTTTATTGTTGTTTAGTTATTGTTTTTTTTTTCTGTACATGATCACGTGTGCATGCATGTTTACACATCATTAGGTTTTTTTTTTGTAATTTCTGTGGTTTTTTAACCAATTTGTTTTTTATGGGTGTCTTTGAAAGAATTTCAGTTTGTTTTGTTTTAAACTGGGAAATCAGATTTTTTTGTTTACTGGTAGTTTTTGATAACAGGCTTGCAGTTTTTTTTTCATTTGATAAAAACAAAGTTAAAAATTGAAGGGGGAAAAATTTCTAAATAAATAATAGAAAATATTAAATAGTAACAGGCTGCCAGGTATTTATTTTATAAATTAAGTGTATCTATTAACATTTATATAATGCACATTTGCTAAATTTTTGTAACATAAAAACTATTTTGAAATACAAGTTATGTTATGTGAATCAATGATGTTTTCTTTTCCACCAAAAAATTGACCTTTGTTAATTTTTGTAGGTTTTTTTAATCTGTTTGTCTAACCCCTCATAAGGATGCATGTAGTAACTACATTGTAGTGCCTCTGTTTTATAGGGTTCAGCAAAGAGCTTCTCAATAATGTTCCTTTTAAGGCTTTGACCATAACCATAACAACTTCACTACCCGAGGTATCACCTTGGAATAAGATGTGGTCTTGTGGACAGTACATGGTATCGTCTTAACCTAACCCTTCTTTTCATATCGTATTAACGTTTTTAATATAAATACTCTATAGTTTACAAAATAAATTTAATTTGGGAAGATAATTTAAATAAACTTTGTATGTAAAGTACTTGGCTATAAAAGAACATTTTTCGTAATTAAAAAAAGAAATTTTTAAGTATTTTTTTTTAGATAAATTGTACCAAAAGATACATTCCTCTTCGTGAGAGTTCTACAATATCGAGTATAGATATGTTTCAAAGAAAGACTTCATATAAGTCTACATGTTTTTGTAATTTTACTACGAAATCTCGAATTTGTTAATACTCTTTTAATAGCAAACGTTGCCCTTAAAAAGCCAGATAGTTCTTAGATATCGACAATTTCAAAGAATGAGTTAAATGTTGAAGTATTTATGTACATAAATAAAACACACGATTATATATTTTAAGATCTAGAGAATATATAATTTTTATATACCAAAAGTAACTTGTGGATTTTGTGAGAGTTCTGAAACATATTCTCATATCTATAATTAATTTTAAAGAGAACTAAATCTAGTCCTTCCTTGCAAAGTGCCAAATTATATATTACAAGCTGTAGGACTTTTAATGAAAAACTAAAAAAAATTATTAAAGTTTTAACTTCATAAAAGTAACACACCTTTAAAATCTTGAATGATCTAAAATATAAAAAAGAAATTCTAAGTCAGGCTGAAAATACTAGGCCAGTATAGAAAAGCAATCAAAGGGTTCGGCGCTCTCAGGCCAAACTTTATTTTATGACATTTTATATTTTTTCCTTATCTTGATGTTTGTTTGCTTAGTTTTTCAGCTATAACACAAAATCCATTGATGATTTCTCATTCATTCTTCAGAAAAGTTGTAGCCCTCGGAATTCGAGTGCAAATTCTAGGAAATTTTATTTTTTCATTTAATAAAGATCCCAAAGGTATGCAAATAAATTTTAGTCAATTCACAATTCAACACTTTTTAAATATCGATTACTGTCGTTATTAGATTATGTCCAATTATTGGTTTATATCCAAAATTATTTTTCAATTCAACACAATAATTATTGTGAATGAAGAAAAGAAACTCACAAACACATATAGGATACTACAAAAAAATTTAAAATTTTTAAAACTGTTTGTCTGGTGGACAGCTAAAAAAAAATACCTTTCAAATAACATACGTTTGGTTAAAATCGGGAGAAAAATGTTTAAAAAAATTATCGGGCACAAGAAATCGCCTTACATATTAATATTATAGATTAAAATGTCCCTTAAAAAAATTGAATAAATAATACTGTTTGATTTAATATTAAAAATTACACTCATACGTACACATCTCTACCACTCTACCAATAATTAATAATCATACGCCCTAAATATGTTATGATATTTAAAAAAAGAGGGGGAAAATAGCAATTTTTTTAAAGATTTCATTCGGTAGCATTTTTTATTTAATCCAACTTTATTTGCTAAAGCTATTTCCTGAAGGATGAAATGTGATATCATCAATGGTTCGGAGTCAGCTGAAAAACAATCCAAATGAACATCAAGATATGGAAAAATATAAAAGGTCATAAAAATTTGGTCTGAGAACGCTAAATCCTTTGGAGGTTTTACTAAACTGGCTTAGTACTTTCACCATGACTTGCAATTTCTCATCCCCCAACCTTTTAATTAGAAATAGAATTAATATACATATAACGTAATATAAATAATACTAAATTTGTTATAAAAATTTTGGGTTTTTTTTTATAAGACAAGTACATTTTTTTAATACTCGTTTAAAAAATGTGTACTTTCAAACAGATATTCAAATCACCAAGAACTCCTCTATATCTTCTTTAAAACTTTTTAAATATTTATATAAAATAAATGAGAACAGTCGTAATTTTATTTGGTCTTAGAAAAAAATGAACTTCATTAAGTTATTTTAATTAGAAGTTAAAAAAAATTAATTATTTTTACGTCGACTAAGAATAATTTTTTGACTCTGTATGTTCATGTAAATATTTTGAGTAAAATACAGGTCGCAATTGGTTAAAAGTATTTGAATGATCAGCACAAGGACTATCAGCTTTAAAATTTTAGAAAATCTGTTCATGTTCAGAGCTAGTCCCCATACAAAGTTCCCCTATTAATTCGACTTAAAATGCCCTAAAACCAAATTGCTATATATATCTCGGCCAATTGAACCGAATAAAAAGAAGACTCTCAATTTAAACTTCGTGGGTCTATCCATTAGAACAGGTTGCTGGTACTATTTTTGACATCTATATCAAATTTCATGTCAATATCTTTATTGGTCACTATTGACCCAATAAATCGTTTTTGTAAACAACTTAAAGTGAATTCGGCGATTTTCAAAAATGTCTGATATTGTTTAACAAAACACTTCCATAAAAATTGGGTTTGCAGAGCGAAATTTTTACTGTAGCAACATTAAGAATGTTGCAGATGGTGATTAGGCTATGTCCAAAAAAAAGTTTCAAGAAGCCAGTGAATGCGTTGAACGAAAAAACACATTAACTTAGAAACAACAGATCGAAAAAATCTAAGATTCCATGCTGAAAAATCATCGATTGAGAATGAGAGATCTGGCTGATACTATTGACAGTTTAAAAGAATCAGCCAAGACCATTTTAAATTATGTTTTGGGCCTCGTCAAATCTCGATTGATTCCAAAAACGTCAAATTTTTGGAAAAGAAAATAGTCATATAAATATCACTGAAATAAAGCTTTCTGAATATCAAAACGAAATATAAATGCATTGCTGATGAAGAGACTTAGATCTTTGCCTACTACCCCGAAACAACAAATCAATTAAGCAAATATACAAAAGTAAGGTCGAAAGATCAGGCCAAACGCTTATAAAAATCAAGGTCATGTTAACAGTTTGCTTTATGGTGGTGCGGTGCATTATGAAATCGTTCGGCCAAACTATTAACAAGGAATATTATTTGAGTATTATGGGTAGTTTTTGTGAAGTTATTTTGGGCAGACTAGGTTTTGCATTGGTTGTTCTAGACAATTTTAAACAAAATTCGACACGGTCTGCTATCTGATTTAGCAACTTTTGATTTCTGGCTACGAGGACACTGTTTTGAAACGATTGAGGAGATAAAAACCGAGTAGCTGCTCACTTCGAAGGCCATTCCGGAAATCACTTTAACAACTGTTTCAAGATTTGAAAAAATTTGGTTTAAATTTATGGTATCGGAGGAGGGCTTAATTTGAAGGCAATGAAATTGATTTGGAATAATATTGATTTGGAAAACTAAAAAATAAAGAAAGATTTTTCATTTTATAACTAAAGTCACCTCAGTTGATCACGCTAATTTTTAAGATATATTGGCTTATTTGAAAAATTAATTTTAAAACTTTAAATAAAATTTATCTATTAAATATAGATTTTCCCAAGCAATAATGTTTATTTTGTAATAAGAGAACAATTAA